>VSMD01082364.1:0-16171 GCA_008750895.1 Mirza zaza
ACACACACACACACATATATATCATATATCTAATATATATATCATATATCTAATGATGAGGTCATAAGGACTTTGCCCTCTTGAAGGGATTGATGTCATCATGAGAGTGGGTTAGTTGTCATGAGAGTGGTTTTGTTATGAAAGTGAGTTCAAACCCCTCTTATTCTCTCTTTCTTGCCCGCCCACGTTCCGCCATTTGATGACACAATGAAAGGGCCAGATACCAGATTCAGGCACCTTGACTTTGGCCTTCCCCACCTTCATTACTGTAAGAAGTAAATGTCTGTTCTTCATAAATTGCCCGGTCTGTGGAATTCTGTTATAGCGACAAAAAACTGAGTAGGACAGAAGGTTAGTACCAGTCAGTGACCTGAAAATGTGGAAGGGACTTTGGAATTGGGTAAGGCCTAGAGGCAGGAACAGTTCTGAAGTAAATGCTAGAAAAACTATGTTACAATAAGTGGAGCATTGAAGGCAATTTAGCGAGGGCTCAGAAGATAAGAAACGTAGGGAACATCTTAGACATTACTTACGTGGTCATGACCAGAATATTAGTAGAAATATGGACAGTAAAGGCCATTTTGATGAGGTCTCAGATGGAAATGAAGAACAAGGTACTGGAAACTGAAGTAAAGGCAGTCCTTATTATAAAGTTGTAAAGAAGTTAACTAAATTGTGTCCATGCCCAAGGACTTTATGGAAGGCAGAATTTATGAACAATAAACCAATAAGATATCAATGGAAGAAATTTCTAAGCAAAATATTGAAGGAGCTATGTGGCTGCTTTTAATCACATACAGTAAGATATGAGAGGAAAGAAATGACTTAAAGATAGAATTCATAATTAAAGGAGAAGCAGAATGGAAAGGTTTTGAAAATTGTCAGCCTGGCCATGTGAAAATGGAAAAGCATGTTTGGGAAAGCAAACAAAGGTTTTGACCAAGTATATTAGTATAGATATGAGGGGTTATCAAGATCCCAAGACCAATGGGAGAATAATACAACACATTTCAAAGATCTTCAGGGCTGCCCTTTCCACGATAGACCCAGAGCTTTAGGAGGGCAGAATGCTTTCAGAGGAGGGCCCAGGGTGCCCTCCATGGACTAGCTGCCCACAACCACCTCACATCTTACTCCCTGCATTCTGGAACAGTGTCCCTCACCCACCCCACCCATGGCTTAAGCAGGCCCAGATGCTGCAGCTCAGCCCACTGCTCCAGATGGTACAGGCCATAAACCTTGGTGGCATCCATTTGGTGCTAATTCTGCAGGCATGCAGACTCTAAAAGCTATATGAGCATGGCTTTCTTTACCTAGATTTCAAAGGATGTCACAGACAGCCTGTTGGTCCAGGCAGAGACTTGTTGTGGGGTAGAGTCACCAGAAAGATTCCCTACTAGGCCAATGTCTCATGGAAACATAGGGTCAAACAGAAATGTGGAGTCAGAGCCATCACAGAGAGTTCCCACTAGAGCAATGCCTAGTGAAGCAGTGGGAATGAGGCCACTCCCAGGACTCCAGGACTGTAGAGCTACCAGCTTGGGAGAATTGCTGGCATGAGATTCCAAACCGTGAGAGCTGCAGAGGGCAGGGCTGCCTGAGACTTTGGGGGCCCAACCCCTGTCCCAACATATCTAGGATGCAGGACATCGAGTCAAAGGAGATTATTCTCCAGCCTTAAGACTTAATGTTGTTTTCCTTGTTGGATTTTTGACTACTTGGGACCTGTGGCTCCTTTCCTCTTGCCTGTTTCTCTATTTTGGAAAAGAAATGTCTATCCTAAGCCTGTGTCACCATAGTATTTTGGAAGTAGATAACTTGATTTCACAGACTCAGAGCTGGAGGGGAATTTGCCTCAGGATGAATCATGCCTTGAATGTGACCTACATCTGATTTAGATAAGACTTTGGACTTTTAAGTTGGTGTTGGGAGTTAAGATTTGGGGCTTATTGGGATGAAATGAGGATATTTTGCATGTGAAAAGGACATGAATTTGGGGTTCAGGGGCAGAATGCTCCGGTTTGAATGTATCCCCCAAAGTTCATGTGTAAGAAACTTAATTTCCAATGCACCAGTGTTAGGAGGGCTTCATAACAGGCAGTTAGGTCATTAGGACTATTAATGTTGTCATAGGAGAGGGTTTCTTATTTATAAGCAGGTCCACACCCCTCTTTCTCTCCTGTGCTCTCTTGCCCTCCCATCTTCCACCATGGGATGATGCAGCAAGAAGAGTCCCTTGTCAGCTTCTGGCCCCTCCACTTTGAACTTCTCAGCCTCCAGAACTATAAAAGATAAATATCTGTTGATATTTATCAATTACTCAGTTTATAAATTACTCAGTCTGTGGAATTCTGTTACAGCAACACAAACTGGACTAGAACAGCTCTCTCATAGCTCTGTGAAATGTAATTTTAAGAACCTTAATCACAGCTCATGCTTTCAATATAGCTCACACTTAACATTTAAGTATTTGTTTTTCTCAACGATCTCAAGTATGCCATACTCAGGTGTATAGGAACCTGGAAAGATTTGCAACCAAGTTCTTAGCTTTAAAAGGGCAAATTAAAAAAAAAATTAAAAATAAAAAACTGACAATGAATTGTTTGCTATAGGTGTAAATGCCATCTCTCTCAGTGATGAAATTGACATGACTTAGAATTTTTAAGGATTTTATTGTGAAAACAGTTTAATATTTCTAAAGATGAAAGTGATATAATTTACAAATATTGTTCTTTGCTTCACATTATCTTCAGCTTTAGAATATGCAGGACAGACAGGTTGGTGAGCAGATGGAATGTGATTATAATGTTAGTAGCCTACTTGTCCTAAAGCAATTTTAGAATTACTGAGGTACAAAGAATTATGGAGGCTGGGATATAAAGAAAGTATTTTTCCTAATAAGCTGATCATATAGAATTCTATATCTTTTATAACTGCTAAGCTTTGATGTTTGATAAAGAATGATACAAGAAGAAATACAATAATATAAATGACTTCTGTATGCAATGACTAATATAGTTCCTTGAATATTTTAGACAATAGTTGTTTGGATTTCATTGAGTATTAGTGTGTTTGTACATTTTATTATACACACATATACGCATTTTCAGAAGGTGAGAAAAATTTAACTAGGCAAATCCATAATCCTGAAGGAAGTTATTTTTAGTTGCTCATTAAAAATTTCCCAGTAGACCTTTTGGAAACGTCTAACATCTGGCTTGACTTCATTGTATTTCCAAAAACTTTTTTTTTTAAAAACCAAATAAAATTCCACGACTAAGTTTGTCTTAGTTTGGAAAGCATACCTCATTCAATGTACACACAGTCAGAACCTTTATTAAGAAAGCCAAGTTTCTACTCACCATCTCCCTCACATCTGGCCACATTTTTCTTGGTACTGAGGGGCTAATGACAAAGCTTAACATTTTTAATGAAAGTGTAGTCTCTTTTTTACATTTAATAAGATGCCTGTGTCAACATAAGTTATTTTTAGAAAATAAAGTGTAATTCATATTTTCACCAGAATTTTTAAATTTAACTACATGCTTTTTTTATTTTTTATTTCTGGTAAGTGACAAAGATCCATTTTAAACTCAGCCTGCCTCATGGCATAATATGATGTGTTATAATAGAAACCCCATGATAAATCAGCACATTTTTTAGAAGCTCATTCTTGATGTTATTTTCCAACAATCATCTGATCACAATATTGAGATGGTATCCACCTTAGTATTCTGCTCCTACATTCAACCACCACGTTTACTTTTTATTTTTTGGACTGATGTATGGAGGTATAATTTACATACCATGAACGTAACCCGTTTAAGTGTACAATTCCATGTTTGTTTTTTGTTGTAACTTGACGGAGTTGTTTTAACAATTACCACAATCTATCACCCCATTTCCATCAGCCAAAATAATTCCTTGTATTTGTAACTTAGCATATTTGATATGGACTCTTCCTTCCTCTCTGATCCTATTCTGCTTTCTACATACATCTGTTGTGGCATAATTATACTATTTTGTGAAAAATGTGTTCTCATTATTTTGTGTGTCTGGTTCCCCCGCTTGTTTACAAGTCCCTCAAGGGGTGTTAATCATCGTGATGATCACCACTGCCCAGCTCACAGTCTGGTGACCAAAAGCTCCTTCTGATCACTGCTCAGCCCGCCCTGACCTGAGAAACATCAGTTTCCAAGCGTTTACATCCTGAAGGAGAACAAGGGTGTGGCCTCTGCTGCTTGCTGTGCTCCACAGGCGTTCCTGGGCATGATATTTGGAATCAGGGAGGCCCCGAGGAGTCTTGTAAGGTGGCCACTTACCATGGGTCCTGCCTTCGTGGGTTCTTTTCACCTGTCTGGACCTTGGTTTTTCCCTGAGATGATAACATCTAGCTTTTAGGCTTGTTGTGACGTCAGGAATATAAGTTACGATGATTGTGGTAACGACTACAAGTTCAAGGTGGAGTTTGGTGCTTTAGGCTTACCCCATTCCCTAGCCAGGTTTGGGCATGTGCCCTGTATCAGAGGGGAGAGTCTTTTTTGCTACATTTGGCCTAAACTTATCAGCATCGTTTTCTGTTTAGGGTCAGCTGCCATCGAGATACATGAAATCTCCCAGTCTTGGCTTGTGTTTACGCCTTGGTCTGTATCAGCAGAGTCCTATAATCCTGGGATATGAGAAGTAGAATGGATTCAAGACCACAGCCTTTTTTGAGGAGTTGTATTGTTGAAAGTAGTAGGGATCCAGGGACCTTCCTGCTCTTACTGGGCTCCTACTCCCATGACAGGCTTTGAATGGCTTGTATTTACTGATTTGGAGCAAGCCTTGAATTTTGCATATGTTGATACCAAGACCTTGAGAGATACTGTAGCTTACTCAAGATCAGAGTACAGTTTGTGGGAGAGCAAGTACTCAGACCCACGTGTCCTGAATTTTCTTCACTAGGGTACACCCCCACCTGCAAAAGTGATAAAATTAATGAGAAGCAGGGATGAGGTAGGATCTATTCGTTTCTTATGACTTCTGTAACAAAATGCTGCAAACAGAGTGACTTAAAAACCACAAAAGTATTGTCTCACAGTTCTGGAGGGTAGAAGTCCAAGATCAAGGTGCCAACAGGGTTGGTTCCTCTTGAGGGCGGTGAGGAAGAATCTCTTCCATGCTCTCTCCTAGATTCTTGTAGCTGCGGGGGTCTTCCTTCTGTATGTGTCCATCTGTGTCTAAATTTCCCCCTTTTTAATAAGGATATCCCAGTCATATCAGATTAGGGCCCACTCTAATGACTTCATCATAACTTGATCATCTTTTTCCAAAAATTTTAATAGGGACTACATTGAATCTTGAAATCACTTTGGGTAGTATCGACATTTTAACAGTATTAATTCTAATCCACAAACAGAACTACCTTTCCATTTATTTGTGTCTTTTTCAACTTCTTTTACCAATGTTTCATAGTTTTAAGTGTACAGACATAGGCTAGCAATTCTGAAGTTAGTTTATATGTTTACTATAGTTGAACTATAAATGAATATGTTGTAGATAATGAGAGCCAGGTTTCTCACTGTTGAAGAAGTACAAATAAGGAAAGGGGAAGGGTGGAATGAACCTTGTGGTGCTGGCTTGAGTTTAGATGTATCAGTATGAGCTCATGCGGATGGATGGGTAGATACACAAACAAATAGAGATGTATATATGCATGGATAATCTTATATATGCAGCCATGTGTCACTCGACAGTGATATGTCTTAAGAAAAGCATCATTAGGTGATTTTATTGTTATGTAAACATCGTAGAGTCTACTTACACAAACCTACATGGTGTAGCCTACTTATGCACCTAGGTTATAAACCCGTACATCGTATTACTGTACTGAATACCGTAGGCAGTTGTAACACGGTGGTAAGTATTTGTGTGTCAAGACGTATCTAAACATAAAAAAGGTATAATGAAAATGTAGTATAAAAGATAAAAAATTGTACCACGTTTAGAGCACTTACCATAAATGGAGCCTGCAAAACTAGAACTTGCTCTGGGTGAGTCAGCGAGTGAGTGGTGAGTGAATGTAAAGGCCTCGGACATTACCGTACACTACTATAGATTTTATAAACACTATACACTTGGGCTACACTAAATTTATTTTTAAAAATTTTTCATCAGTTGTAAATTAACCTTAGCTTGCTATAACTAATTTATAAACTTTTAAAAAAAATTTTAGCACTTTTTGACTCTTTTGTAGTAACACTTAAAACACAAACATGTTGTACAAATGTACAAAAATATTTTTCTTCATTATCTCCTTATTCTTTAAGCTCTCTTCTATTTCTAAAATTTATTTTTTCGCTTTTTAAACTTTTTGGTTAAAAATGGAGACATAAACACAGAAATTAGCCTAGGGCCTACACAAGGTCACGATCATCAATATCACTGCCTTCCACCTCCACATTTTATACCACTGACAGGTCATCAGGGGCATTAACACACATGGAGCTGTCATCTCCTATGATAACAATGACTTCCTCAGGAATGACTCATGGAGGACCTAAGGCTGTTTACAGTTAACTATTTATAAGTAGAAAGAGCACACTCTAAAATAATGTTGAAAAATATAGTAAATACTAGACAGTAGGAATTTGTCAACTCCATCATAATCTTAAGGGCCACTGTTGTGTACTCCATATTGTTGTCTTTGACAGAAACATTGCTAATATGGCACATGACTATATTTTCCTCGCTCTGTCTGTTGAGAGGACCTTGAAGTGATTAGCACACCTAGCTCTTAGATTTGTTTTCTAAATACCATTCTCCAATAAGAAGAACCAGGACTCTTTAGAGAAGTGGTTGATTTCAGGGATGGGACAAAGAAAATTCAAGGTGAGCTTGTAGGCATCTTGTAATACTCGAAAGTAAGGAAGTACTTAAAAAGATGAGACATGTTCATAGGTTATAGGAGCATACCTGATTAGAACTCCCAAAGGCCAAAGCTAGAAAAATTTGTGCAACAAATTAATAATCATAGTAGTATTATAATCCAAAGAATGAAATAAATATCCATGTGTCCATACTTACAGAAGAATTTTAATTAATGACTATAGAATAAATGAGGGACCTATTAAATCATGACAGTAATGATTATTGCAAAATCCACTAATGAATGTTAAAGTTAGTGGGCAAAATGTAAAGGAGAATTTGCATAGTTACAAAATAACTCCCCCAAAACATTTACAAAGAGAAATAGTAACTTTACAGTAAAGAAACCTGTCAGACGCTACCTTATCCAAGTGATCTTGGTTAGTATCCCCTGGAACTGATGCACTGAGAAGGGGACATCATTTATGGGGTTCCTTCCTCCAAAATGCATAACCTCAACCTAATCATGAGGAAACGTCAGACAAGCCTAAATTGAGGGTATTCTGCAAAATAACTGACCAGTATTCTTCAAAGAGCCAAGGTCACAAAGGGCAAGGGAAGACTTAGGACTGTCGCAGTCTAGAAGAAACCAGGGAGACATGTCAACTAAATGCACTGTAGGATAATGGGTAGGACCCTGGAATAGGAAAAAACAAAAAACAAAACAAAACAAAAAAACTGGCAAAATGCGAATAAAGTCTGAAGTTTAACTCATGGTACTGCACTTACGTTAATTTTTCGTTTTGAAAGTTCTATGTTTATATAAGATGCTAACATTAGGGGAAGCTAGGCATATGGGAACTTTGTGTACTATCTTTGCAAGTCTAAAATTCTTTCAAAAGTGAAATATTGATGTCTGAGAGTCCAGCTTTATTTTCACATATCTCCCAATTATACCAATGTAGGAAAAAAGTCTGTTTTTCTTTGATCACATTATCACCAAACACTTCTGATAATTACTAATTTTGTGATTAGTTTAAAATATATTTATTGCTTCTAAAATACCAGTGGAGAAGAAAAAGTCTGGTTTTCTCTGATCACCTCATCTTCAAATACTTCTGATAATTACTAATTTTGTGATTAGTTTAAAGTATAGTTTGGTGGTGGTTATTTTGGTTGAAGTTTTTATAAACATTCCATAAAGTTTAATAAACAGTGAACTCAGAAGTGATTAAGGATATTAAAACAGCTGAACTAAGAGAGATGTTGTTGTCATGGTGTCTTGCTCTCCAGCAAGAGATCAGAGCTTGTTAACATTCCTCTAGTCTTCCTTCCTCTTTATTAACTGAATATGACCATGCATTTTCTGCCTCCTTCATACTTAATGTACACTGTGATCTCAGATTTAAATTTGCCATGCTTGAAGGAATGGGGATTCAGAAAAGGGGTCAGGTAATTAGGGATTTTGTCTCTCAGCAGCCTATAGGGTACCCACACTTTTATGCTGGTTGGGAAAGTAGTAGCTATGGCATCCAAAGCACTGTGTATGGCATCACCATCCTAATCTGCTGGTAGCTTTACCTAGGGTTTTGATATTAGGGATTAGCCTGATTATTTGGTAGATAGAGTTTAACATTATTTATTGTGCTTAATCTATCATTGTTTTCTGTATGCCCAGCACTATTCTAGACCCTGCACAATAGATAAGTCAAAATCATGATCCTTGTCAAAAAAAAAACAACAACAACAAAACTCCCACTTACTTGAAAAAAGATAAACATGAAGACATTGTCATGGGTGGAAAGAACAGAGGCGATAGAGATTTTATATTATACCATCATTGTCTTTCCTTTTGATTACTAAATCTGCGGACTTACACATTTATTTAAGCTCACTGAGTCTATTCCTTATCTGTAATAGAGGATACTAATATCAGTCTTACAAAAATTAATATCTGGCATCTAGAAGACATTCATTAAATGGTGGTTGTTACAAAGAGTGAGAGACCATTAGAATAAAGGTAGTTATTTACGCCAAATAACTTTTTTTTTTATTTCGGCATATGATGGGGATACAGATTTTAAGGTTTCAATAAATGCCCTTTCCCCCCTCCCCCCACAAGTCTGAGTCTCCAGCATGACCATCCCCCAGACGGTGCACTTCTCACTCATTATGTATGTATCTACCCATCCCCCCCCGTCCCCCTGCCCAATACACTATTATTGTAGTACCTATGTGTCCACCCAAATAACTTTTTATTGAATATTGTGGTAGATGCCTAGCTCAGTCTTTGTGTTTTCTCCATTTTAGAGATGACGAAGAGAAAAAAAAGTCTCCTTCAGAAGGTACTGATGAGAAGGCTAATGGAACACATCCCAAGACCATCAGTCGAATTGGGAGTACTACCAACCCTTTTTTGGACATTCCTCACGACCCAAATGCTGCTGTGTACAAGAGTGGGTTCTTGGCTCGGAAAATCCATGCAGATATGGATGGAAAGAAGAGTAAGCATCATTTGTTGTCATTTTCTATTTCATTTATTTCATCTTTAGGCTCAAAGTTGAAAGTTAATTTATCCAAAATAAAGTCAAAGATGAAGAAAAACTGTATGTTTATCTAGAAAAGTATTTGTGAAGTCTGATAAGGCCTCTAACCCTAAATCAGAAATCCTGTGTGGTGCCTGATCGTCTCTAAGTAGAGTTCCCAAACTTCAGAAACAGAAAATTTCTTATGTTCACCTCTCAACAAATAATACTGACTTCCTATAATGGCAGGCACCAAAAAATATAGCAGTGGATAAGGATGGACAAGGTCCCTGTCTTCATGGAGATTTTATTTCTGGTAGTCAAGGGAAAGATTAAATTTACAACACATAGAAAAATCAATGTTTATAATGTCCTAGACACAAAGTGGGGAGGAAGGAGGGAATTAAGATTCAAAGCACATGTGGAGTGACTGGCCATTGGTGAGATAGGTCAGATGTAGGAAAGCGTGGTATAATTAGCATTGGGAAATTGAAGGAGCCCCACTGGATGGCTTCTGATTTCTCTGTGAAGTGTGAAACATGACTATTTTCTGATAGATAATGGTGTTTGAAGTCTGAGAGGAACGGAGTATGTTTATGTGGTTAGAATCGTCTATGCATAGAGTGAAATAGCAATTTGATATAGTTGAACAGGGTAGGATAACCTGACATGTATGCTCAAAATTAGCAGGATAAACACCTGTGGAGTCCCTCCCTACCTACAAAAGCAGACATGGAGTGAACGGATGGATAGGACCTCTGTTTCCATCTGTGGCCAGGCACTTTTTCTTAATGTGTTAGATTCTGTTAAGTTGCAGTAAAGAGAAACACTGCAGTGGAGTGGCTTTGGCATTGACGTATAATGCTGAGCGAGTTTCTTGATGCTTCCCAGTTCTTTAGGAGTACGTCCACCATATTTCTTGTGTACCTTATATCAGTGGTCCCCAACCTT
Organism: Mirza zaza; assembly: GCA_008750895.1. Lineage (NCBI taxonomy): Eukaryota > Metazoa > Chordata > Mammalia > Primates > Cheirogaleidae > Mirza > Mirza zaza. Next base: position 10,326 of record VSMD01082364.1, read on the forward strand.
TTTGGCATCAGGGACTGGTTTCATGGAAGACAATTTTTCTATGGACTAGTAACTTGGGGGATGGTTTTGGGATGGTTCAAGCACATTACATTTATTGTGTACTTTATTTCTATTATTGTATTGTAATAGATAATGAAATAATTATACAACTCACAGTAATGCAGACTCTGATGCCACAGCTGATCTGACAGGAGGCAGATGTGAGCGATGGGGAGCAGCCATAAATACAGATGAAGCTTCGCTCACTTGCCTGCTGCTCACCTCCTGCTGTGTGGTCCGGTTGCTAACAGGCCACAGACTGGTACCGACCCAGGGGTTGGGGACGGCAGCCTTATATACTAGCTTACTAGACTCTTAATTTTCTCTAACAACGTTGTATCAGGGTTCTTGTAGTTGCAAGTGGCAGCAAGTCAAACTATCTTAGAAAAAGGGCACACCTAGAGATGAAGGATTGTCGCCAGGACACATTCTCAATTCCTGTCTTTGCAGTATTTTGCATGTCAACATTATTCTCTGAAATGGCACTCTTCACACATGGTTATTCATAGCACTGTAGATCATGTGTTTGATTTTGACACCAAAGAGGATCCTCCTCCTTCCCTAACTTCTAACTTAGTACATTCTAGGACAGGATTCTGACTGCTAGGACTGAGCGGATAGAATACTGTGGTTGGCAGCACCTACTTGCTGGCAATAGCAAGAGGAAAGAGGCAGTAAGATGCAGGTCTTAGAGAAAGGGAGTTGTTCTTGGCAGTCAAAACAATAGATACCCATCTCTTTGTTTCAAGTGTTACTTTTCTCAAAACACTGAACAATGCTTTTGCCAAACACAGTACCATTTTCCTTTTACAACCACAAATATCCTTATCTCTCTGCAGCATGCTATATCCAGCTGCAACTTTCGTCTCCAAGGCTACGATTTGTTGGTTGTGTTCACTCCCCTTAGTCAGGTATGGATGGAACTTTAATCTATAGGTTAAATGAAAAATATAGAAACATAATTGTCCCTCAGTATCTGTGTGGGATTAGTTCTAGGACCTCCCACAGATACCCAAATCCAAGGATGCTCAAATCCCTGATATAAAATGATGTAGTATTTGCGTATAACCTACGCACATCCTCCCATATACTTTAAAAATCATCTCTTGATTAACTTATAGTACCTACTACTATGTAAATGCTATGTAATATTTGTTATATTGTATTGTTTAGAGAATAATGACAAGGGAAAAAGTCTGTACATATTCAATATAATTATTTTTCACATATTTTTGATCTGTGGTTGGTTGAATCATGGATACAGAAACCCACAGATATGGAGAGCCAACTGTATCTGATATATTTCATGTAAAGTACTAGAAGTGAAAAAACAGAACTGCTTTGTAAAATACCAGTTCAAGAAAAGGCAAAAAAGAAACTAAAACAGCTGTCAGTGATTCAGAGTGTGCACTGCATCCTGCTAGACAAGGATAACAAAGTTAAACCATGAGCATCTTTTCATTGATTCACTTCCTAGCAATGGATTGACTGAATTCATTTACTTATTCCAAAGTGTACTTAGGTCCTACCTACTGATGAAATTGTCTTTGTCCGTTGTTTTCCTGGGCCACCTCTGAGGATTATTGGAAAAGATTCGTCTGCTGGAAGCTCTGCTCTTTTAGCAGCCCAGTGCATATGAATATAGATACAAAACCTGAGGATTGCTTAGCAGCTGAGATACCACAGACACCTTATACCAAGCTAGAAGTTTTCCTGCCAATATAACTTCTTTAAAGCCTTAGTTAACTATTTGGAGAACTTCTGGTTGGTTAGGGAGATTTTAAGTATCACCAGGCTTTTATCTTTGTAGCCACATAAATTCTGCCTATTTTCCAGAGGAACTTGCCTCTACTTTTGTTTCCATCTCTGCTCCTGCCTCAGAACAAAGGGAAAAATATATGGATGGGTTAAGACAGTGCCAGTTGGGCCATTTCTCCCCTTATTAGGTTGGTGTCTTTCTTCCTACCCCATGCATTAATATATTTATTTATAATTACTGTTTTAAGGTTCTTTTCTTTGAATTCTTTCCTCCCTATCTTTTCTGGAACTGTCATATTGATTAATTTTTTTGCTGACTATGTATCATACTTTCCTTTTGCTTTGCATTCCTAGTAATTTTTATTTGAATGCCAGACATTGTGAATTTTTCCTTCTTTGGGTGCTGTTTTTGTTGTGTTCTTAAGAAAAAAAAGTTACATTTTATTCTGGTATGGAGATAAGCAGATAAATAGCTGAATTCTTTAGAGGCTTGCCTTTATCCTTCTTTATGGTGGATCCAGAGCAGCCTTTATTCTAGGACTTAATTAGTTTTAGTTCCACTAATAAGGCATTCTGCTCTTCTTCTGCCCAATATCCCATGTATTACAAAGTCTACCTACTCTGGCTGATGAAAACACAAATTATTCTTAGCCCTAAGTGAGCTCTTGAAATTGTTCATTCTACTACTTTTTGCTGGTGTTTTCCCATGCCTTGGGTTATTTCCTTTCTTTTGTGCTAAGATTGATGCTCCAGCCACAATCAGGGGATTCCTCTGCAGATCTTCAATGTCTTTGTGCAGCTCTCCTCTCTCTTTCACTCCGCTCTACAAATTCTAGTCCTTTCAGCCTCACTAAACTCCTCCTTCATCTTCTCAACTCAGCATGACTCCCAAGCTCTGTTTCTGACTTTCTTTCATTGGGGCTGGGAAACTTTCTCCAAACTATAAGCTGGGTTTATCTCATTTGTTCCGTTCACTTCAGAATCACAGTCTACTGCTGCCTATTGTGAAATGTCTAAAAACTTTTATATATGTATTATCCCTTTATTTTAGTTATTATAGTAGGCAGTTTCTGTAGTTGACTAAACTGCCTATTGTGAAATGTCTAAAAACTTTTATATATGTTGATGTAGGCAGTTTCTATAGTTGACTAAACTGATTAACATTCCTTTTTGTTAAGAAATATCTTTCTAATTGCCTCGGACTCCAAGACCTAGTATTTACTGAGCTATGAAAGTAGTAGGGAATTCTAATTATTTAGGTAGAAGCAAACTGTTCAGATAGGTATTTGGAGATGCAGAAAAGCTTTTGTTATCTTCCCACCTAATATTCTCTCCCTCTCTTCTCTATTTGTTAAACTTTCAATCATATCTGGTTGAATTGATTTATTTGTTAGGCTGCTGCTGCTTAGATATGTAGTGGAATCCTGAACTGTTTCGGAATATTTCTGACTTTCCCTTTTGAGAGATGGTCACTATAAGCACATTTGCGAGATGTTTTATAGTAAGTACTCATATCTCCTGTGCCATGAAAAACATCACTTTTCATTTCTAATACATTAGAAAAAAAACAACAGTGGAGCTTTCCCGGAGTAGGAGCTCCAGATAATTTTGAAAAATCTGTGTGATGATACCTATTGGACATATTTCTCCTGCTAAGTTTCTAGAATTTATTTTGACTAAGCATGTTCATTATAGCTAGAACTATATTACATATGTACATATATGTAAACATGGCCAGGTACTCATGACAGGTATTACTAAGCGAAGATTTGGGTCAAAGCGCTATAGAGTGATTATTTTCTTATAAAACGTTGATTAAATTTTCTCAAAGAGGCCACTTATTTGACTCAAGATTTGGTACCTTTTATTTTTTAATTGACTCAATTTGTCAGGTTGTATTGATAATTATTCATATAAACATTTTTTTAAACCTTGGAGGTTTTCTTCATTTTTTGCCTTTTAAAGCTATGCTCAGCTCAGAAATTCTACCTCCAGGAGACGAATTATGATTAAAAGCAAATGTTTTTATCTTTCCTAGAAGTGTATATGTTTACCAGACCCATTAAATCTGACATTAAGGGAAAGTTTTGAAAAGGCGAATTTGGAAAATAAAATTTATCTTCTGGATTTTGTCAGGTAGAATGAAAAACAAAATTCAGTATAAGGTCTTAGTTTTATCTGATGTAAGATACTTGAGTAAATCAAGGAAGTGACTGGAAACAATGTACTCAAAATACGAATGTTGTAAATGATAATAATAGTGATAAATAAATGATTACTCAATATTACGACTTTATCCTAAGCACTTACTTCATGCATTACCTCATTTACTCTTTGGCCTATGAATCAGATATTATTATTATCCTCATTTTGTAGATGAGGAAGGTGATCTTAAACACCTTAGCCAAGGGTATAACATAATATAACAGTACAACCAGTGGACCAAAAATACGATTATAGCAAACTAATTGTAGCATACTGTTAAAAGCAATTTCCATGAGAAAATATGTTTAGAAAACATTTAAGTTGTGCATATGTTGTGTGTTGGTGATAGTCTATCACTGTGTAACATGTGTTTAGAAGACTAGAGTTCTCAAGCTAGGAGCAGTCTTTTACTTGGCCTACACAGTGATTTTTAAAAACGGAATTACATGAATTTAGTTAGGCAGCATCTGATTGACCATGGTTTCTACAGCTCTCGAGAGCCTCTTACCAGGCCTCCTCACATGATCAGTGAGGGGATGAAGTACACTCAGGGCCATGCTGACATTTTCCCAGATAACAAGGCACAGATAGACAGATGAACGGAATGGAAAAGAGAACTCTTAAAAGCAGCAGTCTCCAGTGTTTATTAAAACTTGATATATGACAGAGGAAGTAATTCAGATAATTAGGAAGCAAAAATGCTTCTGTAATTGGTGCTATGTGGGATGTGTGTTCCCTACCTCAGTCCTAACACAGAAATCAGTTTCAGGTAGATGAAATGTAAAAATTTGAGAAACAAAAGTCTAATATTTTAGAAGAAAATTCGGAACAATAACTTTATGACATTTATATAGAAAAAGTATTCTTAAGATTTACAAAAACAGTAAAAGGAAATATTCATACATGTAATTACGTTAAAAGTAAAGACTTCTTTATATTAAAATTACCAGATTGAGAGAAGATAATTGTAGCATATTACTAATAAAGGATTAGGATCCATATGGATATTTATTTTTAAAAAGCTTAAATTAGAAAAAGAAAACCCAGTAGAAAAATTGGCCAGGATTTGAACAGACCATTCTCAGAAAAAGAAACCAGGTGATCTATATATATATATAAAGACATACTCAACTTCATTAATCATCAAGGGAATTCATTAAATGCATGATGAAATGCCACCTCATAAATGTTACCTTGTGAAGCATATATAACTCACATGTGTCTTTACCTTGGAAGCATATTTGTCATTCAGAGAAAACAATAAAAAATAATTTTTCATTAAATTAAAAAAGATCATTTTGTTTTCAAACTTCTCATTCTACTTTTATAATAAAACACCAGGACCCCAATGGAAAAAAAATTTTTTTCTAGTGTGGCAGTCAATGTGTTAAATACACAATAAATAAGAAAGCGATAAAAATTTTGTGAGAGGCCGGGCGAGGTGGCTCAAGCCTGTAATCCTAGCTCTCTGGGAGGCCGAGGTGGGCGGATCCTTTGAGCTCAGGAGTTCGAGACCAGCCTGAGCAAGAGCGAGACCCCGTCTCTCCTATAAATAGAAAGAAATTAATTGGCCAACTAATATATATAGAAAAAATTAGCCGGGCATGGTGGCACATGCCTGTAGTCCCAGCTACTTGGGAGGCTGAGGCAGCAGGATTGCTTGAGCCCAGGAGTTTGAGGTTGCTGTGAGCTAGGCTGACGCCATGGCACTCACTCTAGCCTGGGCAATAAAGTGAGACTCTGTCTCAAAAAAAAAAAAAAAAAAATTTTGTGAGGTGAAAGGTGATTATGGTGATTACAATGTGTACATGTTACATGTATCAAAATACCAAATCATATACTTC
>VSMD01082369.1:0-38555 GCA_008750895.1 Mirza zaza
GTTCGAGACCAGCCTGAGCAAGAGCGAGACCCCATCTCTACTATAAATAGAAAGAAATTGGTGGCTCACGCCTGTAATCCTAGCTCTCTGGGAGGCCGAGGTGGGCGGATCATTTGAGCTCAGGAGTTCGAGACCAGCCTGAGCAAGAGCGAGACCCCATCTCTACTATAAATAGAAAGAAATTAATTGGCCAACTAAAATATATATAGAAAAAATCAGCCGTGCATGGTGGCACATGCCTGTAGTCCCAGCTACTTAGGAGGCTGAGGCAGCAGGATTGCTTGAGCCCAGGAGTTTGAGGTTGCTGTGAGCTAGGCTGACGCCACGGCACTCACTCTAGCCTGGGCAATAAAGTGAGACTCTGTCTCAAAAAAAAAAAAAAAAGGGCCATTTATACTACTGAAAAAAATCAGGAAGATATAACAATTATAAACATATATATATGTACCAAATAACAAAGCCCAAAAATACAAAAAGCAAAAACAGAACTGAAGGAAGAAATAGATAATTCGGTAATAATAGATGAAGGCTTCAAAATCCCATTTAACAATGGATAGAACAAAGTAGATTAAAAAATCAACAAGGAAATTTAAGAATTCAACACCACTATAAACCAACAAGAACTAACAGACATCTATATGTCCGTTAGCCACCCACTGGAGACATAGGCGTGTGTTTAATTTCCACATATATGTGAATTTCTCCCCATTTTTTGTTGTTGATTTATAATTTAATTCCATTATGGTCAAAAAACACCTTTTGTATAATTTTAATCCTTTTGAATATATTGAGACTTAAAATCTCCTAATATATGGTCTATTCTGAAGATTGTTCAGGAGTGTTCTATAGATGTTATATGAAATTTCAGTTATATAAGATGAAGAAGTTTTGCAGATCTGCCAATATTGTTCCTATAGTTAACAAAACTAAAAATTATAGATGATGCATCATGGATGTGGTTTATACAAGGAAAATGATGTGAAACTCTAATCAAAAGACTTATACTCAGGCCGGGCGCGGTGGCTCACGCCTGTAATCCTAGCTCTCTGGGAGGCCGAGGCGGGCGGATTGCTCGAGGTCAGGAGTTCGAAACCAGCCTGAGCAAGAGCAAGACCCCGTCTCTACTATAAATAGAAAGAAATTAATTGGCCAACTAATATATATATAGAAAAAATTAGCCAGGCATGGTGGCACATGCCTGTAGTCCCAGCTACTCGGGAGGCTGGGGCAGGAGGATCGCTTGAGCCCAGGAGTTTGAGGTTGCTGTGAGCTAGGCTGACGCCACGGCACTCACTCTAGCCTGGGCAACAGAGTGAGACTCTGTCTCATAAAAAAAAAAAAAAAAAGACTTATACTCAAAGGAAAGCTGTTGGTCCTATATCAAAGGTGGCCAAATGAAAGTAAACTTATAAATTTGAAGTTAAAATGCCTAATATATCTAATTATTTTCTTCAATATTTCAATTACTTTTCAATTAACTGATAAGCTACCAGTCCAAATTTCATTAGATAATAGGACTTTTGCTATATTTATAATAATTTTTATTTATATATTTCAATGCTATGCTGTTTGATGAATGAAGTTTCTTGTTACATACTCTTGGTGGAGCATACCATTTATAAATATAAAATAACTTCACCAGGCATTATTATAGTGTCTTATATATGTAATCCTAGCACTCTGGGAGGCCAAGACGGGAGGATAGCTGGAGGTCAGGAGTTCAAGACCAGCCTGAGCAAGAACAAGACCCCATCTTTGCCAAAACTAGAAAAAAATTAGCCTCTACCAAAAATAGAAAAAATTAGCAGGGCATGGTGGCTCGTGCCTGTAGTCCCAACTACTCAGGAGGCTGAAGCAGGAGGATCACTAGAGCCTAGAAGTTTGAGGTTGCAGTGAGCTGTGATGACGCCACTGCATCACTCTATCCAGGGGAAATGAGTGAGACTTTGTCTCAAAAAAAAAAACTATATTTACATGATTTAATACATTTTGCTTGGCCGGGTGCGGTGGCTCAAGCCTGTAATCCTAGCTCTCTGGGAGGCCGAGGTGGGCGGATCATTTGAGCTCAGGAGTTCGAGACCAGCCTGAGCAAGAGCGAGACCCCATCTCTACTATAAATAGAAAGAAATTAATTGGCCAACTAAAATATATATAGAAAAAATTAGCCGGGCATGGTGGCGCATGCCTGTAGTCCCAGCTACTTGGGAGGCTGAGGCAGCAGGATTGCTTGAGCCCAGGAGTTTGAGGTTGCTGTGAGCTAGGCTGACGCCACGGCACTCACTCTAGCCTGGGCAATAAAGTGAAACTCTGTCTCAAAAAAAAAAAAAAAATACGTTTTGCTTTCAATTTCATCTATCTGGCATTAATTTTAGCAATTCTGATTTTCTAATTCATATTTGCCTGATAGCCCAATCTGAAAGTCTTTGTATTTTAGTAGGTGGATTTAACCATCCATGTTAATTGTGATTACTTATTTGGGGTTTTATTCCTGCCATTTTATTTTTGTGTTTTCTATTAGTCGTGATTTCTTATTGCTTCTTTTGGGGTTTTTTTTCCTTGACATATTTTTTCCTCTAGTCACTTGAAAATTCTGCATTGTAATGCTACATTAGTGGCTACAATTACATATTTTCTTTTTTTTTTTTAAAAGGACGACGTTCTGGGGCCCCAAGAGGGGGGCCCTAGAAGTTGTCAATTACATATTTTCTACCAATATCACTATCTCCCAATCTCATATAATATATAACTTGTGGCTGGGCATGGTGTCTCACGCCTATAATCCTAGCACTCTGGGAGGCCGAGGCAGAAGGATCATTTGAGCTCAGGAGTTGGCGACCAACTTGAGCAAGAGCGAGACTCCGTCTCTACTAAAAATAGAAAGAAATTAGCTGCACAACTAAAAATACATAGAAAAAATTAGCTGAGCATGGTGGCACATGCTCAGTCCCAGTTACTCAGAAGGCTGAGGCAGAAGGATTGCTTGAGCCCAGGAGTTTGAGGTTGCTGTGAGTTAGGCTGATGCCACAGCACTCTAGCCTAGGCGACAGAGTGAGATTCTGCCTCAAAAAAAAAAAAAAAAAGATATAACTTGTAATATGCTTTCAATTCTATCCTAACTCCACTTCCAAATGTGTTCACATCACCTTGAATTTAAGTTTTAGTACTCTGTTACTTACTCTTGTATTATAGTATGTCACTGCAATTTTAGAAATTCTTTCTTAACCATTGCATTAAACTTCACAAAGTATTGCTACTACACATGCTGTGTACAGAATTCTAGGTTCATGATCTTTCCTCTTCAGAACTTTAGAGACATTGCTCTATTATATTCTTGCATAAAGTTGTTCAACTAAGAAAATCCAATTACATTCTAATTTTCTTCTCTTTAAAAGTTACCTTTTTTCTTCCTCTGGTAGCTTGTAGGGTTTTATGTTTATGCACAAAAAGAAATTTCACTAGGCTGTGTCTAACTATTCTTTGTGTGCTTTCAAATTTTTCTTACTCAGCATTTGGTGGGTCATTTAGATCTAGAGGACCATGATTTCCAGGAAAACTTTTTTCTATCATTTTTTCAATGATTTATTTTCTGTAGACCTTGGGTAAATATTGGATCTGCTGGATTTAATTTCTATGTCATTCAACCTTTCTTTTATAATTTCTCTTTCTAATTTAGGAAGAATTCCATGATTAAGTCTCCCAAATAATGAATTCCCTCTTTGGTCATATCCATTAGGCTCTTTAGCCCTTCTAGTAAGGTTTTTGTTTGTTTGATTTTTTTTTTTCACATCGTTAATACTGTCTTTTTGTTTGTTTCCTGAGGCACAGTCTCCTCACTCTGTTGCCCAGGCTAGAGTGCCCTGTCGTCAGCCTACCTCACAGCAACCTCAAACTCCTGGGCTCAAACGATCCCCGTGCCTCAGCCTCCAAAGTAGCTGGAACTACAGATGAGGGCCACCACGCCGGTTAATTTTTTCTATTTTTAGTAGAGATAGGGTCTCGCTCTTGCTCAGGCTGGCCTCGAACTCCTGACCTCAAACGATCCTCCCACCTCAGCCTCCCAGAGTGCTAGGATTATAGGTGTGAGCCACCACATTAATACTATTTTAAAAGATCTGCTACTCTTTAACTATCTCAGTGTACTTCAAAGTATAAAAGTAATAATTACAGTTGGAATAGTTATTCTAAATCTTAACAGATAATTCCCATAGCAATATTTGTTCACTCAGAACATATTTTTATTTCAAATATATGTAAAATTTCTTACAAAGTCAGAACAGAACTCATAATTTGAACAGAAACCTCAGTATTTAAATCTAAACATTCAGTAAAATAAACACCACATATTAGATTGTTTTTGAATATAAATCACTCACGTAAGTAAATAGGATATAATTTCTATCTTGTGTCAAAAGTGAAGAAATTTTAAAAAGTGAAGAAATATTTTTTATGTGAAGCCTTGACCAAAATCAGTTATTCAAGTATGAGATTACCATATTATGATACAAATCAAACTCTAATTATACAACACATTTGTTAGGGATTTTGATGTAGATATAACTATAGTTGGGGAACTGGATGTCCTTTAGCTGGAGGTAATGAGAGAAAAAATGTATCATGCATTATTACCCAATTTTTATTACTTTATTGGTAGCAATGTCTTACTTTGTTTATTGAAGAATTTTCTTCCAATGAAAATACACTTATAATTTTATAGTGCTAAACATTAGGGGCAAAAGAGGGGTCTACTTTTTGGAAATCTAATCTTTGTAAAGTTACTTATTGATTAAAGATGAAATGACTCCTAATTTTTTGTTCTGAAGACAATCAAATCTTTCTTTCAAGTACTGACTTGCCAATTTATTCTTGGCAAGTGATTCAGAAAGATAAATGAACCTTCTGATTTTACAAATAAGAATGTGTGAAAAAATACATATATATTCTGAGAAGTTATATCCCATGATCTGACCCATACTACTGATTTTTTTTTTTTTTTGAGACAGAGTCTCACTTTATTGCCCAGGCTAGAGTAAGTGCCGTGGCGTCAGCCTAGCTCACAGCAACCTCAAACTCCTGGGCTCAAGCAATCCTGCTGCCTCAGCCTCCCAAGCAGCTGGGACTACAGGCATGCGCCACCATGCCCGGCTAATTTTTTCTATCTATATTAGTTGGCCAATTAATTTCTTTCTATTTATAGTAGAGATGGGGTCTCGCTCTTGCTCAGGCTGGTCTCGAACTCCTGAGCTCAAATGATCCGCCCACCTCGGCCTCCCAGAGAGCTAGGATTACAGGCTTGAGCCACCGCGCCAGGCCCATACATTTAAAATATAACTAAGTTATCTGAATAAACAGCATCAATTTTAAATGTTAAACTTGGCCGGGCGCGGTGGCTCAAGCCTGTAATCCTAGCTCTCTGGGAGGCCGAGGTGGGCGGATCCTTTGAGCTCAGGAGTTCGAGACCAGCCTGAGCAAGAGCGAGACCCCATCTCTACTATAAATAGAAAGAAATTAATTGGCCAACTAATATATATACAAAAAATTAGCCGGGCATGGTGGCACATGCCTGTAGTCCCAGCTACTTGGGAGGCTGAGGCAGCAGGATTGCTTGAGCCCAGGAGTTTGAGGTTTCTGTGAGCTAGGCTGACGCCATGGCACTCACTCTAGCCTGGGCAATAAAGTGAGACTCTGTCTCAAAAAAAAAAAAAAAAAAAAAAAAAAAAGATTTAAATGTTAAACTTAAGTCATCCTTACTGCACTATTCTCATTCTCTTTACTTATTTCTATAAAGAATCTTAAGTGTGAGCTCTGGGGTTTTAGAATTAATTATCTAACCTGATTAGATTTAAAGATACTAATGATTCATTTCTAATAGTAAAGAGAGCACTGACAGTCCGTGGAATGATGAGGCAACAGAGATACATAAAATATCATCATTGGATACTCATAATCACTTACTTGGAAGAGTCAAGGTTCCGGGTGACCATGTATTAAATACCTTAGAAAATTTTTGTCAGACTAATGAATAGAATGACAAGATTTCTTGGTTTCTCCTAATCGTGCTGGAGGAAGTGGAGGAAGAAAGGGATGAGCTCAGGGCTTCAAAGTTCCAGCTCAAGTACTGCATAAATGACCTGAAAATTTCTATGTCTATTGTGAAGGAAACCCTTATCTTCTTAAGCCGAAGAGCCAAGATTGCTGAAAAACAAAACCAGAATCCCATCCTGTAAGTGACTGAATTACAATGTAAATTGAATTCCCAACTTGCAGGGTGTCTGCCGTTAAAGTGAGGACATTGATTGGGAAGGAACTGTATTTTGAAATTTTGAATGAGAACATATGGGTAGATCCTGATGAAGCTGGAGACCTTAAACCCCTAAATTCAACTTAGTCTTCTTTGCCAGTAAAGGCAGCCCTTCCATCCCTCTCTGAAGAGATTAACCCTGTCAGAATCAGAAACCAACACTGAGTCCTCAAAATGGCACCATTCCCCAGGGTAATCAACCAGCTACCTGGTGGCAGGTTGATTACACTGGACCACTTCCATCATGTAAGGCAGCATCATTTTGTTCTTATTGGAATTGACACTCACTCTGGATATGGATTGGCCTTCCCTGGTTGCAATGCTTCTGCCAAAATATTATCCATGGACTTACAGAATACTTTATCTGCCATCAAGGTATTCCATCAGTGTTGCTTCTGATCAAGGAACTCACTTGACAGCAAGTGAAGTGTGGCAATAGGCTCATGCTTATGGAATCACTGTTCTTACACCATGTTCCCTATTGTCCTGAAGCAGCTAGCTTGATAAGATAATAGAATGGTCTTTGGAAGACTCAGTTATAGCACCAACTAGGTGGCAGTGTCTTACAAGCTACTCCACACAGCGGCAATGTTCTCCAAGAAGCTGCATGTGCTCTAAATCAGCAATCCAATATACGCTGCTGTTTTTCCCATAGCCAGGATTCAAGAGTCCAGGAATCAAATGGTGGAAATGGAAGTGGCATCACTATCACCCCTAGTGATCCACTAGCAAAACTTTTGCTTACTTTCCCCATGATCTTATGTTCTGCTGGTATCAAGGTCTTAGTTCCAAAGGAAGGAATGCTTTTAGCAATAAATGTAACAATGATTCTACTGCACTGGAAGTTAAGACTGCCACCAGCCACTTGGGCTCCACATGTCTGTGAATCAATAGTCAATAAAGGGACTTGCTGTACTAGATGGGATTATTGATCCCGATTACCAAGGGGAAATTGAACTGCTACTCCACAATGAAGGTAAGGAAGAGTATGTCTGGAATACAGGAGATCCCTTAGGGGATGTCTTAGTACTACCATGCTCTGTGATTAAAGTCAATGAAAAACTACAACAACCCAATTTAAGAAGGACTAAAAAAGGCCTAGACCCTTTAAAAATGAAGATTTAGGTCACCCAACCGAGAAAAGAACCATGACCAGCTGAGGTACTTGCTAAGGGCAGAGGGAATATGGAATGGATAGAGAAAGAAAGTAGTTACCAAACCAACTATTACCATGCAACCAGTTGCAGAAATGAGGATTGTAATTGTTACATGTATTTCTTCCTTATATCATTATGATGATGTTTGTGCATGTGTATATAGCAAATATCTTTGTTTTGTTCTCTCCCTCATTCCTTTATCATATAAGATGTCTTAGCTTTACATCATAGCATTTAAGAACTGTTAACTTTACACCATAGTATTTAAGTTATAGGCTATCAAAAAGAAGTTTGAATACCCAAAGACTTTGTGTCCTTTTCTGGTGAAAGAGTTAGTGCATTTTCAGATGTATTACACATAGGATATTTGTATCATGTTAGGTGGAAGCATTACTTAACTATTGTCTATATTTGGAGATTAAGTATAGTTTAAGGAGATGTAATATGGGTGTGCCAAGTTTACAAGGGATAGAATGTGATGGTTAATTTTATGTGTCATCTTGGCTAGACTGGGAAGCTCCATTGTTTGGTCAAACACTAATCTAGATGTTGCTGTGAAAGTATTTTGTAGATGTGATTAACATTTATAATCTATTGATTTTAAGTAAAACAGATTACCCTCCATTGTGTGAGTGGGCCTCATACAATCAGGTGAAGGACCTTAAGAGCAAAATCTGAGGCTTCCTAGAGAAGGAATTCTGCCTCAAGACATTATATATATATATATAATATTATTATTATTATATATATAATCTCCTAATGGTTCTGTTTCTCTAGAGAGTCCTAATACAGAACACATGCATTTATCTCAGGTCCATCTTGAAAACCCATTAAAATAATAAGAAATATAAAGAGAAATGGAGAAGAAATAATAGTCCATGAGATATACTAAGAAAATTTTGGAAGATGTGTGGGTAAATACTGAATGATCTAGAAAAACAGAAAAAGCTGAAACCTATCTGCCATTGGTGAGGAGGAGGAGGAGCCAGGTGTATGTAATTCACTCCACAGAACTCTATAAAGGGTCAGGAATTTGAGGCACCAATTACCTCCAATGGATCCTCTTTAGACTAAGACAAAGAAGATTGGTTGAAGTTTTTAATAAGGGCCAGTTAGACTTTAAGATCACCTTCTTCAACTTCTACACTAGGTTAATTCTCCTTCTCCCAGAAGACAGATGATTTATTTTCTGGGATAGTTGAACCAGAAAAGCTCTGAACTTATGAGCATAGCTGAGGGCGAGTATAATAAATTGTTCTAAAAACAAAAATTAAGTGAAAGTTTGCATATTGAAAGGTGAGTCATTCTCCCCACTCAAGGTCCTTTCCCTGCTCAGCTTCCTGATCAGCGATGACCATGCTTATATACCCAAAGAAGGATTCTTCTCTGTGTAATCTAATCAGCCTAATAAAAAGTACCTATGAAAACCAACAGTTTGATGTACCACAGGGAAATAGCTAGATCCTTTCTGATCTATGGTGAGACCCATTCTTAAATATGAACAGATGTTTGTTAGAGGAAAGCCTCTAACATTGTTTTGGCAACACCAAAACCATCAACCATAAAAAGGAAACTCACTCTCTGGGAGGCAGAGGTGGGCGGATCATTTGAGCTCAGGAATTCAAGACCAGCCTGAGCAAGAGCGAGACCCCATCTCTACTATAACTAGAAAGAAATTAATTGACCAACTAATATATATAGAAAAAAAATTAGCTGGGCATCGTGGCGCATGCCTGTAGTCCCAGCTACTTGGGAGGCTGAGGCAGCAGGATTGCTTGAGCCCAGGAGTTTGAGGTTGCTGTGAGCTAGGCTGACGCCATGGCACTCACTCTAGCCTGGCCGATAAAGTGAGACTCTGTCTCAAAAAAAAAAAAAGGAAACTCAGAGTAAAATAGACAATATATGAAAGAGAAGAAACCTATAAAAATACATAATATCCTTAGATAGACAAAAATATATCATATTCTTGAAACAGGAGCAGAATTCTATTTTAAAAGAAACAATTAGAGATCAAGAAAAGCTCTGCATATCAATAGAAGGTCAAGAGAGTAGAAAAAAATCCCCAAATGTAGAACGCAATAACAAAGAGATAGAAAATAAGAAAAATTTTTTTTTTTTTTTTTGAGACAGAGTCTCACTTTGTTGCCCAGGCTAGAGTGAGTGCCGTGGCGTCAGCCTAGCTCACAGCAACCTCAAACTCCTGGGCTCAAGCGATCCTTCTGCCTCAGCCTCCCAAGTAGCTGGGACTACAGGCATGTGCCACCATGCCCGGCTAATTTTTTCTATATATGTTAGTTGGCCAATTAATTTCTTTCTATTTATAGTAGAGATGGGGTCTCGCTCTTGCTCAGGCTGGTCTTGAACTCCTGAGCTCTAAACGATTCGCCCACCTCGGCCTCCCAGAGAGCTAGGATTACAGGGGTGAGCCACCGCGCCCGGCCAGGAAAAAATATTTTTAAAATTATCATATGGGAGGTAAAACATACAAATAATCAGAGTTCCATATAGAAAGAACAGAAAAAATGGTAAGAAGAAACAAAGAACTATTACAAGAAATCATTAAATAGCTAATATTTTGGTGACCCAAAATATTGGTCACCAGATTGAAACAGCTCATTAGGTTCTTACCACAATGAATAAAAATAGACTCACTCAAAATCATGTTATTGAGAAATTTCAAAACATCAAGGATAAAAAGAAGAATGTAAAAGTTTCCAGAGAAGGGGAAACATCATGTATAATGGACAGGAAACAGAAGAATATTGGGTTTCTCAAACCACACGGAACTAGAAGATGACAGAAGAATGCTTTCGAAATTCTAAGGTATGACTTCCAGTTAAATATTTTGGAATAAACTTAACATTAAACTTATTTCTTCCTAAACATCCCATTAAAATGACAGTAAAGATATTTTTAAGGTACAAAAACAAAAAGAAAAAGATAAGATACAACAGTAACACAATTTTAGAAGCTGGAGTACAGATGGACACATAGCAATTGACTTATTAGACTTGAGAAAGCTACATCCTATTCCTGAAGTAAAGAAAGGTGAGAAGTAACCTAATTTTATCACAGAATCCCCAAGATCAGAGATTAGTAGCCTCTTAAAGCAAGGGTGAAAATAAGACCAAGGAGATTTGGTTAAGTATTTAAGAAACAATTAGATCCTCAGACACTCTCCTATTCCAAGTACCTCAGTGACTGTCCCTCCCTCACTCTGGCAGAAGACTGGAGATTATTTGTCGAAACAATGTTTGTGATTGGAAACACTGGAAACAGCCCAAGTGTCCATTAGAAGAAAGCTTTCTAAATAAATCTGGTACATCCACACAAAGGGATACCATGAAGCTGTAAAAAGTGAGAAAATTATGTACTGATATGGAAAGATTTCCAGATCATGTATTGTTAAGTAAAACAGGCAAGCAACATAAAAAAGCAAGGTGCAGGACAGCATGTCTGAATGTATGTTTATATATATATATATATATATACACTATTTTTTATAAAAAGTAAGATAAGAATATTTATGTCTTCTTACATATGCAGGAAGAAATCCTAGAAAAATAAAGAAGAAATTAATAATAGGAGTTATCTATTTGGAGAAAAGGGGGACTGAGTGGAAGAAGGACAGTGGTGGGAGGAGGGTTTTTCACTGCATTTTTTAGTATAATTTGAGCCATGTGAACGCATTGCCTAGTGAAGAGATAAATATATAAAAAAGAATGGGAGTAACATATGATTTCTCAACAGCAACACTAGAAGCTAAAAAATACAATAGAACAATGTCTTCAAAATTCTTAGAGAATTTTTAGTTCAAAATTCTATCCCCAGCCAAGCTATCAATCAAGTGTTGGAATAAAATAATGACATTTTCAGACTTAAAATTCTCAAAAATGTGCTTCGCATATACACTTTCTTAGGAAGCTACTGGAAGTTATGCTCTGCCAAAAGAGAGCATAAACCAAGAAAGAGAAAGATATGAGATCCAGGAAATAGAGAATCCACACAATAGTGAGCAAGGAGAGTCACCAGACTTACTGTGAAAGAGATATCAAAATAAAAGTAGTCTTGTATACCTAGAATGCAACCAGTTCAGTTTAAAGCATATCAAAAGATTCCCAAGAGAAGCTTTGTCATGAAAATGAAACTGATAGAATATCTAATTTCTTTGAACATAATGGGAAAATATTTACATAACTGGGATGATATTGGGAGAGAAATTGGTGATAAATACATAGAAAAAGAAAGAGGAGGGAGAGATTAAATCTAGAGAAAACAAAAAGGTGTGCAGGACAGGAAAAGTAATCCTAATGTACTATGTGATTCAGCTGTCAATATAACCAAAATTAGAATAAAACGACTGGGAGAGCAGGGTGTAAAAAATGTAGGAATGTATTGGAGTAGGCAGGGATGAGTATGAAAGAATGAGCTAAACTCTCATCTGCCATAGTGGGAAGTCAGTGACTCAAAACTCAAAAATCAAGAAAAGCAACATAAGCATGGTATTTAGACATAGGTAGGTCATACCAAAGTAATCAGTCAAAGAGTTAAAACTGATTTTGCTTCTGGGAGTGGGAAATAGAGGTAAGATATAGGGATATTGCTGTTTTTCATAGCAAGCTGTTATGGGCTGAATTGTGTCCCCCAAAATTAATATGCTGAAACCCTAACCCCCAATGTGACTGTATTCAGAGATAAGGCCTTTAGGGAGGTAATTAAAGTTAAATTAGGTCATAAGGGTAGAGCCCTAATCTGATAGCATTGGTGTCCTTATAAGAAGAGACACCAAAGATCTCTATCTCTATGCACAAAGAGAAGAGGCCATGTGAGAACACAGCGAGAAGGTGGCCATCTACAAGCCAGGAAGAGAAGCCACACCAGAAACCAGCCCTGATGGCACCTTGATCTTATACTTCTAGCCTAAAGAACTATGAGAAAATAAATTTCTATTGTTTAATCCACCCAACCTGTGGTATTTTGTTATGACAGCTCAAGCAGACTAATACACCAGCCTGTATAATTACACTCATGTATCACTTAATGATGAGGATGAAGATATGCTCTGAGAAATGCATTGTTAGGTGATTTCATCATTGTGCAAATATCATAGAGTATGCTTACACAAATATAGATGTATAGCCTACTACACACCTAGGGTGTATGGTATAGTTTATTGCTCCTAGGTTATAAACTTGTACAGTATGTTACTGCACTGAATACTGTAGGAAATTATAACACAATAGAAAGTATTTGTGTATCTAAACATCCCTAAACACAGAAAAAGGTAATGCATTGTACTATGACATTACAACAGCTATGACATCATTAAGCAATAGGAATTTCTCAGTTCCATTATAATCTTATGAGACCACTGTCATATAGGTGGTCCATGACTGACTGAAACATTGTTATGCAGCACATGACTGTAATTTGACTTTTTAAGCTCTATGTACATATAGCTTTGATTTAAAAATTAAATTTTGTAAATTCTGAGAGAAATGACCTCAACCAACTTCTATATCCAATAATTATCAATCAAGCATGAAGGTAGAATAATGACATTTGAAGACATACAAAATCTCAAAGTATTTACATCCTATACATCCTTTCTCAGAAGCCTAGATGTACTCCACCAAAATGAAGTTGTAAATCAAGACAGAGGAAGGCATGGGATTTAGAAAAAACAAGCTCTAACATTAAAGAGAGACTAACAAAATTCCAGGATGATGACAAGGGAATCTCCAAGACAACAGCCATACAGTAGGCCTAGAGAGGAATCTTCCAGAATGGAGCAGGAATATAGAAGGATTCAGGAACTGATAGATTACTACTATGTTTAGCCACATTGAAAGGAGTTTTATAGCTCCATTAGAAAGTTTAAGGCTGAATTATTTAAAGGTACATTAAAAGCTAAGCAAACTATAAATGAGCCAATGATTAAGAAAAACAAAAATGTGTATGAGGAATAACAAAGATATATAATATATCCCCATTACTATATGCCCAGCGCTTAACCTTTTAATCCTCACAGCAATCCTATGAGATGGGTATTATTATTGTTCCCATTTAAAATATGGGGAAAGTGAGGCAGAGAGTGATGAAGAGATTTATTCAAAATGACATAGCTATTAAATGTCAAGACAAGGATTTGAAGCCAGGCTATCTGGTGGCAAAGTCTATGTTCTTAACTGCCTCTCCTTCTAATGTCTTAGCTGTGAAAAATATTTACATAGACATAAACACTGAATATTAATTTAACATAATATAGTGATATAACAACAATATATTTCGAGAATGTGGGAGAAGTGAGGTTGTGTATAGGGCAGGAAGTATAAGACAACTGAATCCTTCTATTATAGGAATTCATAGCTGATGTGTAAAATTTTAAAATCAAGAAATAAAAAGGCTAGTTATAAATATGAAAGTGATACCAGAAGAAATAGTTAAGAGATTTGAAAGGAATGTGAAATGAACAGTAATTTGAACTCAGAAATTGAAATTAATTTGGAAGCAGAAATCTGGGTTGGGAAAGGATGAAGGAAGGTTCTGCTGGATTTTCGTAACTATGAAAATTACATTTAAAAAATCAGATTCTGGGCCGGGCGTGGTGGCTCATCCCCAGAGTGCTAATCCTAGCACTCCGGGAGGCTGAGGCGGGCAATCGCTAAAGGTCAGGAGTTCGAAACCAGCCTGAGCAAGAGCGAGACCCCGTCTCTACTTAAAATAGAAAGAAACGAATTGGGCAACTAAAATATATAGAAAAAATTAGCCAGGCATGGTGGCACATGCCTGTAGTCCCAGCTACTTGGGAGGCTGAGGCAGCAGGATTGCTTGAGCCCAGGAGTTTGAGGTTGCTGTGAGCTAGGCTGACGCCGCGGCACTCACTCTAGCCTGGGCAAGAAAGTGAGACTCTGTCTCAAAAAAAAAAAAAAAAATCAGATTCTGCGGGCAGGTGGGGGGGAGGGGATAGGTATATACATACATAATGAGTGTGATGTGCACCAACTGGGGGATGGACACGCTTGAAGCTCTGACTAGAGGGGGGAGAGGGGAAGGGCAATATACTCAACCTTAACATTTATACACCCATAATATGCTGAAAAAAATAAATAAGTAAACAGAAAATCAGATTCTGAAACTGAACATAGAATAGAATTCCAATTCTGTGTCAAGAATATACAGAAACTTGAATACCATTATGGACCAAATGTTTGTGTCCCCCCACCAAATTCATATATTAAAGCCCTAACCTTCAGTGTGATTATATTTGGAGATGGGGCTTCTAGGAAGTAATTAAGGTTAAATGAGATCATAAGGGTGGGGCCCTGATCTTATAGGACTGGGATCCTAATGAGAAGAGACATCAGAGAGCTCATTCATTCTCTCTCGCGTGCTCTCTCTCTCTCTCTCTCTCTCTGTGCGTGTGAATGCACCAAGGAAAGGCCATATGAGGACATAGTGAGAAGGTGGCCATCCACAAGCCATGAAAAGAGCCCTCACCAGAAACTGCTGGCATCTTAATCTTGGATTTCCCACCTCAAGAAAATAGGTTTCTGTTGTTTATGCTACCCAGTCTGTGGTATTTTCTTATAGCAGCCTGAGTAGACTAATACAAGACCATCATGCTAAGTAAAATAAGCTAGTCACCAAAGGACAAATCTTATATAGTTCCACTTATATGAGGTACCTTGAGGAGTCAGATTCACAGGAACAGAAAGTAGAATAGTGGTTTCCATGGTCTGGGAGAGGGGAGGGTTATTGTTTAATGGATACAAGTTTCGGTTTGGAAAGATGAAAAGAGTTCTGGAGATGGATGGTGGTAATGGTTGCACAACAATGTGAACGTACTTAATGTCACTAAGCCATACATAAAAACAATGAAGATGGTTAAGTGTTATGTGTATTTTACCACATTTTTTTACGAGAAAAAATAATGTACAGGGATATATGTATTGTAATGTTAATGAAGGCTGTACCCTCAGTTTCATTTCTGCACTCCTTTATGCCAAAGTCCCACATGTATCAGGATTCCTTAGTGTTCTGTCCTCAGTTTTTCTATCTGTACTTCCTCTCTGGGGCTACCTGCCTTACTCTTCTGTTATCATCATTAATATGTACCTTCGGCCGGACGCGGTGGCTCATGCCTGTAATCCTAGCTCTCTGGGAGGCCGAGGTGGGCGGATCATTTGAGCTCAGGAGTTCGAGACCAGCCTGAGCAAGAGCGAGACCCCATCTCTACTATAAACGGAAAGAAATTAATTGGCCAACTAATATATATAGAAAAAAAAAATTAGCCAGGCATGGTGGCGCATGCCTGTAGTCCCAGCTACTTCGGAGGCTGAGGCAGCAGGATTGCTTGAGCCCAGGAGTTTGAGGTTGCTGTGAGCTAGGCTGATGCCACGGCACTCACTCTAGCCTGGGCAATAAAGTGAGACTCTGTNNNGAGACTCTGTCTCAAAAAAAAAAAAAAATAATATGTACCTTCAAGGCCGGGCGCAGTGGCTCACACCTGTAATCCTAGCACTTTGGGAGGCCGAGGCGGGCGGATTGCTCGAGGTCAGGAGTTCAAAACCAGCCTGAGCAAGAGCGAGACCCCGTCTCTACTATAAATAGAAACAAATTAATTGGCCAACTAATATATATATATATATATATATATAATTAGCCGGGCATGTTGGCGCATGCCTGTAGTCCCAGCTACTCGGGAGGCTGAGGCAGAAGGATTGCTTGAGCCCAGGAGTTTGAGGTTGCTGTGAGCTAGGCTGATGCCACGGCGCTCACTCTAGCCTGGGCAACAAAGCGAGACTCTGTCTTAAAAAAAAATATGTACCTTTAGCCCAGACCTTTCTTCTGAGCCCTACTAGACCCATACTTTTCAAATGAACACTGAACATCTCCACTTGGAAGTCCCACAGGGCCTTAGTCTGTTTTGTGTTGCTATAACAGAATACCTAAGAGTGGGAACTTCATAAATAAAAGAGGTTTATTTAGCTCATGGTTCTGCAAGTTGGGAAGTTCAACACTGGGAAGCCACATCTGACAGTTTCTGGTGATAGCCTCATGCTACGTCAAAACATGATGGAGAAACAAAAGGGAAAGTGGGTGCATGCAAAAGACACAAAGCATAAGAGGCAGCCTCACTTTATAACAATCCACTCTCTCGAAATAACTAATCCAGTCCCACAGGAACTCACTCACTCCCATGAGACTGCATTCGTTCCTTCATGAAGGTGGATTCCTCATGACCCAAACACCTCTTAAAGGTAACACCTCCCAACACTCCCACATTAGGGACCAAGCCTCAACATGAGTTTTGATTGGGACAAACAATATATTCAACCCATAGGACACAGGCACCTCAAATTCAAAGATTTCAAATCAGGATTCATTCTCTGCCCCTCTCAAATCTTCTCCTTCATGTTTGAAACATAAAAGAGGAAGAGAAATGTTAACATCCTTCTCCCTTCATCCCTCACTCCAAATTGTACTTTTTCCCCTATTACATTGTCTTAAGGACCAGTTCATGTGATTTTCAAAAATGGACCTTTTTGCCCAAGAATAAGGATTGCATTTTCATTTTCTAAAAGTGGTGTTGAATGATTCCTCATATGTGCATGACTCAGCAAGGCCTTTACCCAAAGCCTTAAACCAACCCTTGTATCCTGAGTCTGCTACTACAACAGCACTAGAGTAACAATCTGGGAAGGCCAGGTGCAGTGGCTCACGTCTGTAATCCTAGCACTCTGGGAGGCCGAGGTGGGAGAATCGTTTGAGGTCAGGAGTTCGAGGCCAGCCTGAGCAAGAGCAAGACCCCATCTCTACTAAAAATAGAAAGAAATTAATTGGACAACTAAAAATATATAGAAAAAGTTATCCAGGCATGGTGGTGCGTGCCTGTAGTACCAGCTACTCGGGAGGCTGAGGCAGAAGGATTGCTTGAGCCCAGGAGTTTGAGGTTGCTGTGAGCTAGGCTGACGCCACGGCACTCTAGCCTGGGCAACAGAGTGAGACTCTGTCTCAAAAAATAAAACTAAAAAAGAATCTGGGGACCTGGGACCAGAGTCGGACCCAGAACTGGCTGTGAGACCACTTACTTCTCCAAAACATTTAGGAATGTTGTCCACTGCTATCCTAATCTTAGAACTAGACATGAGGGCCCCCCTAAGTCCCATGCTTTGGGGGGTCTTGCATCTCTCTCCCTCTCCCTCTCTCTCTCTCTCTCATACACACACACACACACACACACACACATATTAAAGAACATTTGGGTGCCTGTGTCACAGGGGATCTGGTGCTCATTGTTGGCACAGTGCAACTTATAACCCTCAACATCTATACTTTGACTAAGACTGTTCTGGCTCCAGGAAAATGCTTCTCCACATCTGTTTCTCTGTGTTCTCTAAACAAAAGACTACTGTGTCCAAATGCCATAAAGATTTTTGGATTGTGCCATTGCTGACATAAGAAACAGACATTATTTCAAACTGCAGAGAAGGTTCAAGCAGTGGAAGACTTAGGGAGGAGGAAAAAACCAGCTAACTTGTCAGAGCCTTCTCAGATAGCATGAATGCAATAGATTTTTGCTTAACAAACTATCATTTCCCAGTAGTACCCAGTGTCCGTTTTCTTGTTTGTCTGTATTTTCCAATTGACGATTTCAAGAATAATGAAAATTAGTGCAGTATTTACAACAGTTGCCTATAGAGGCTGAAGAATATTTTGCAATATTAAACAACTCATGTTACTCCTGATTTTAGGATGGATAGATATTAATAGATAGACAGAGATGTAACGTGCAAAACACTGCTGCAGATTTGATAGATTGGATTCCCCAGGAAGCAGGTTCTGAGATAAAGATTAGAATGCAAGAGATTTATTTGTGAGTGCTCCTGGGATCAAAATTTGTGGAAGGAAAGGGAGGAAGGAAGGAAGCAGGAATGAACAGAGGGATAAATCAAATTTCAAGGCACTGTCAATGGAATGCCTCAGCATATCCTGTAGGAAATTCTAAAGATAAGATAAAACTTTGCTGTTCCTACTTGGGGCAAGAGGGCCAGGCCTTTACAAGCAGCAGCAATGAGTCATTGGATGTGGGCCTCCTTGAGGAAAGGGTGTGATCTTGAATAAGGCAGCTCTCTTCAGCTTAACCCCTGAAGGGAGCCAACAGCCAAGGGCTCCCTGATGGCAATATTCCTACCAACTAAAGTAATAAGTCCTTTATTGCTAAAGGGAAATCTGAGCAGGACATCACAGTATGCACCACAGTTCACCCCTTGTGTGTTCCAGACCCACTTCATATAAGTTCTGAGATTGGCTCCTCCAGGGGTCTGGTGAACCTCTCTTCCTGGGAGAAACTTAAACTATAGCCCCTAAAGCTGCAACTGGTCTCAAAGCTACAAATGATCCTCTCCTCCTTTCAATATCATTTATAGATCCCCATCACTCTTAGGGTCTTGATGGTTTACCTGGTGGTATGTCCCATATCCTCATTACTGGTCACCATACCCTTCTCAGGTTGGAGTTGCCACATTTGCTGATACCCATATACCAAGCCCACCAATCTACAAACAGATGCCTCCTCAGTCATCTTGACATAAGAGATTGCCCAGGAGGCAATAGGTGCAAGATGAGGGAAAAGTGCTAGTGCAACAGTAGCGGATATCATGAAGGATCTGCTCTACTTGATTGTGCAACTGCTTGTGCCCTCCAGTTTTGCTTGTACTTAATCCTGCATGTAAAACTTCCATCTTGTTGTTGGGCCTGCCCAACATTATACCCTGATGGATCTGACAGAACTCAGCCTGTAATGGGCAGTTCAGGCTGCATGGTTACTCGATGTCCTATAGTTAGGCATTCCATCTCTACCAGGATGCAGTGGCATGCCAGGAGCTGTTTTTAGCAGGTATATATTAATAATTCTCCACTTCCTGTGACATGGCTTTGCTCCACAACTCTAGCTGACTACATTGTGATTTCGTCATAGCATGGCATCTTTTACCAACACAGATAACTCTAATACCATAAGGTCTGTCTTTTGTATGGGTCAAGTGGCAGGACTGCTTGAAACTGACCCCTGGACCTGCTATAGGGTCTTCTACTCTAGCCCCACTCAAAGGTAGCAGTTTTTTTGTTACCCAGTATATAAGTTGAAACAGTAATTCCAGGTGTGAAATGTGCTGCTTCCAGAACCCAAAGATGCCTACCAGGCATTGAGCATCCTTCTCTATGAAGAAGGTGAAAAGTGCCTTAATTTGTCCTTTACTTTGAAGGGTAAAGGACATCCTGGCATTTCCCAGACTATTCAACCCCTAAAAATTACACTTAATGTAGCCAGCCCTTGGATCTCTATAGGGTTTATCTCCCATCTTCCATAGTGCATGTGTCTTACCAAGTCCTCCAATGAGCTAGCCCGTTCTTACTCATTTGGGTCCAATTAGCATGATGGCATGAACATAGTGGACTAGTATTATATTCTGAAGGATGTTCAAGTGGTCCAGATCTCTTCAGACTATATTATAACAAAGGACATGAGAGTTAGTAGAGTACTGAGGAAAAACCGTAAATGCATACTGTTGTCTATTCTATGTGAATGTGAACTCTTCATGATATTCTATTCTGATATGGATAGGAAAACCACATTTTCCAAATCAATAGCTGAATAGTAGGTACCTAAGGCCATGTTAATCTGTGCCACAGATACCGCATCTGGCATGGCCGTTGCAATAGTCTTAATATTTGGTTGAATTTGTAATAATCTACTATCATCCATCAAGCTCTGTTCACGTTTTGCAGAGGGTCAACTGGTGAATTAAATGAAGATATGATGGAGACCACATGACTAAATTCTCTAGGTCTCCAAAGGTGGCACTAATTTCTATCATCCCTCTCCCAAGGATATGTTTTCATTTACTATCTTGGCCAGGGAAGGGGAGGGCAGTTTCAGAAGTTTCCACTTGGCCTTCTCATCTACAAATAGTTCTGACTCCACAGGCCAAGAAACTATTAACACTATGGAGTTTGTACCAATTACCAACTATGTCTATTCCAATTCTATATTCAGAGATCAGGAAAATAACCACTGAGTGGATGTGTGGACCCAGTGGACCCGCTGTGAACCAGACGTAGGCCAGCCAAGTTTCCATTTAATTAAAAATTTTTTTTTGTTTTTTTATAGAGATGGGGTCTTGCTATGCTGCCCAGGCTGGTCTCAAACTCCTGGCGTCAAGCAATCCTCTAACTTTGGCCTCCCAAAGTGCTGGTATTCCAGGTGTGAGCCACTGTGCCGGGCTCAGGATCTCATTTAATATCTGGCTCCCATATGCACCCATTCTAACCAGGGAGTTTTATGACACTTTAGGTCTCTGGATGTCAATATCAAGCTAGAACAGTGTCCATCTGTCCTCAAAATGTTTGGATATTCTTTTTTCCTTGGCACACAGTTACCTGAATAAATGGAAGGACCGGAGGAATCATTAGCATGCATGTGTTGTAGGGTCCTTCTTCCTGGCACCCAGCCTTTCCTTCAAACACTGTGCTGCAGATCAAAACTGACTTAGGACCTAAAGCTGGGCAAGAGATTGTGACTTTTTCTTGAGGCAACTTCCTTCAGACTCCCAACCACCTTTGCTTTCTTTTGATTCTACAGATTGAGTGCAGATTGTTGGCTGCCTATTTCCCCCAGGGCACTGTGTTATATTGACTGTTCATATCCTACCAACTATCTCTTAACCATCTACCCACCAGGGACAGTGTCCTACTAACCATCTTCAAAACTCTGTGCAGGGCAGGACTCCCCACTGGCACGCTGACCCTGCAGGCATTTGTATCCACTTGACTTCTGAGAATTAAGTGCAGCCATCCTGCCTCTATTGTTTCAGAGCCATCATCATTTCTATCAGTGATTCTCATCCCATAATATCCTCTCCTACTCTGAGCCCTGGCCTGCAGTGGAGAGCCACTGCTGAACTTCTTGGTGATGCTGGTGCCCCTCTCAGCAGTGTATTCCTTACAGCTTTGGTAAGTGGTGTGTCCTTTCAGTCCTGCAGAATATAATCTTCTGGAAGATTCCCTGGCCTTACACAATATATTTATTCTATCATTCCCACTTCTCTGAGTCTATAATCCCTTTTCCACCATCTGCTATGGCAACCGTGGCATTTACACCTCACTTAATGTGGGCCATTGTTTTCTCCATTCTTTAAGGAGCCATCCTAGTAGTGAGTTCACATCATCTCCTGAGGTCTTTTCCAGGGTGTTAAGTCCTATAAACTGGGACAGCACTCTCAGATTGATTAATTCTCTCATATTCAATTTTATATTCCAGCCCTTCTGATCAAGCTCTTCAGAATTCAGTCCCATACTCATTCCCTCAGCAGTACAGGCTGCCTAGGTTAGGTACTGACACTCCTTACCAGTATATTCCCTTTCCTTCTTTACTAGACCAAGCACATCACCAGCTAGGTCGTGCTGTGGCTTAACCTATAGGCCTAGGGTCCAGGATGGGAGCTGGGGGCAGATTCCAAAGGAAACTTATATTGTCTTACAAGGAAAAGGACACTGTATGTTCAAACAAGGTGGAATGCTAGCCCTTAATAGGGAGGAGTGGGACACTTCTGAATGCTCAAGGGGCTCAGGAGAATCTGGGGATACAAGATTTTTAGGAACATCAGTCCAGATGTCCCCATCCCCAGTGCCAGGGTCCCATTCCTTCCTAACAAGGGTCCTGAGCTTAGCATAGAAGACTTGTCTTGGTTGGAATTTTAGCTTTCTTTGAAGCTTGCTTTCAGTAAGTCCTGGGTCTGGTCCTTAGATTTCTCTACCCTCTACCTGAAAAAGATGAGAGTCTCTTTATATGCTATGAATGAAGTCTTCTGCCTTTCAAATGTAGCTTTTAGTTGTAGATTAACTTAATTCAGCTTTTTATTATTCTTTTCTAGAGGTCAATCAAGCTTAGCAATAGCAACCCAATTTTCTGGCCTTCCTTATGGTTAATATTTCCCACATATTTCTCAAAGGTCTGATACATGGCACCAGTTAATGCACTCCCTTCTACCCATATGCCACCCCAGTTCACCACCAGTGACAGCTTTAACAATTCCTCTGCCACCTTGTTCCAGAGGCCTATCTACTCCACCTACCACCAATGATGAGATCCTCATTGCCAGCTGGGCAGCAGGTGATTCAGCTCCCAAATGTCATCACAGCATGTGTTTTCTTGAACCACTTCTTGTACCAACTGTTGCAGGTTGGCTTCCCAGGGATCAGACTCAGAGACAGAGTTCAGCGTGAAGGGTTTTTATTAGGGAATCAACACCTGTGGAAGGGAAAAGAAGGAAGCAGGATTGGACAGAGGGAGAAGTTAAGCTGTCCCAGTTAGGGGCAAGAAGGCCATGTCCATCAGTCATTAGATGTGAAGTACCCCCAGGAAGGGAGTATGACCTTGGGGGAGGTGGCTCTCTTCAATTGAGGAAATTCCTGAAGAGGGATGACAGCTGAAAACTATCTAATGGCAGCACTCCTAGCAACTGAAATAATAAGCTCTTTATCCTCAGGGGGATCAGCGCAGCGGATGGCAGAATCCACCCTAAGCATGATATCATTTTTTTTACAATGGAAAATTGGTGGCCATCACATGCTAGAATCATAAATAGTCTTATTTTTAAAGCAGTTAATAAGATTTAAATTTTCACACTTACAGCTTCATTTAAATAATACTTATTTAAAATTTTAAGTTATACCTTCCGAATATTTACAAATAAGTATGTGAACCTCCATTTGTATTTTTGCTCCAAGTCCCTCAAATACTATTGACAGGCCTGCCTAGCTTGAACCCAAACTTTTCCTTTTTGGCAAATTATGCAAGAAATCCCTGTTTATTATGTAAATATCATAAAAATATAGACGAGTAAAAAAAAGATAAAACCTCCCATCTGTGCAGTCGTAGCCTCTGTGGGAAAAAAAAACAAAAATAAAAAAGAAGTAAAAAAGAAAAAAGAATCACCCATGAGCCCATAAAGAACTATTAACATTTTCAGAGTATGCACCAAAGTTTATATAGAGAGATAATTTAGATACATACTTTCTTTCTGTAAAAAGTATAGCATATGGTTTTGCCAGCTATTTTTCACACTTAAGATTATACACTGAATTTTTCCATGTAAATAAATGTAGGGCTGGGCGCGGTGGCTCACGCCTGTGATCCTAGCACTCTGGGAGGCCAAGGTGGGTGGATCACTCAAGGTCAGGAGTTCAAAACCAGCCTGAGCAAGAGTGAGACCCCGTCTCTACTAAAAATAGAAAGAAATTAATTGGCCAACTAAAAATACATAGAAAAAATTAGCCAGGCGTGCTGGCGCATGCCTGTAGTCCCAGCTACTCGGGCAGCTGAGGCAGAAGGATCACTTGAGCCCAGGAGTTTGAGGTTGCTTTGAGCTAGGCTGACGCCATGGCACTCTAGCCTGGGCAACAGAGTGAGACTCTGTTTCAATAAATAAATAAATAAATAAATGTAGATGCCCATCAGTATTTTCAACAGCTGCAGAATATTTAAATGTATAGACATACCTTAATTTGTTAGCCAACTGCCTATTTTGTGATACTTGTCATTTACAATTTTTCACCCTTCAAAACAGTTTGAAGATGCACAGCTTTGTACAAGCCAATTATTTGATTACTTGCTAAGGACAAATTTCTACAAGTGGAATTACCAGGTCAAGATGTACATCTTGAAGGCTTCTGAAGCCTGTATTCCAATGGACCTTGTACCAATGTACACTTCCACTTGCAGTTTGAGAGTGCCTCTCCCCACACACCCTTACCACCCTCATCAACACTATGGGGTGGGAGAGAGGGGGATCTTCTCCCATGTGGACCCCAACAGCACTCTCGATGGTTCCATAAAGGCCCCACCTTAACCAACCTTATAAAAGAAATCTGATAGAAGCATGAAAACTTATTCTTTCTTCTACTATATTTTCTTGTTATTTCAAAGTAGTACTTATCTGATTCATTTACATAGACACTAGGATTAACCAAGAAAGAGGATGGTTTTCTATCAAATGTCCCCAGGTCCCTAAAATAAAATTGGCCTTCCCTGTATGTCTGCAGAATAGATCCCAGCACTTATTGATTCAAAGGGTCTCTCACTTCCATTTTCTCCTTACCATTCCCACAGCCATCTCATGCCTGGACTACTGTGGTCACTTCCTAAATGGTTTTCCAATTTCCAGTCACCACTCCTATCCCCACCCCAGCTCAGACCCATCCTGCACACCAAATGACCAAACTCAAGGACAAGGACAATGACTTTTTTTTCTGCTGCTTAAAAGACACAACTTTATTGATGACATAAAAATAAAGTCTTAAATGTATAAACATAAGTCCACACAAAGGACCAAAGATTACCTTACTTATGAAGAATCAGTTCAGTTTCTGCTCATGAAGCATACTAAAAATATCTCAATCCAGACAAGATAAAAATCAACACATGTATTTTCAGTACAAGTTTGAATTCATTTGGTGTTCGTAAAATGGTCCAGCTATAGACCATCATAGATAACATCAGTTTCGAAGTCATAATGCAATTTACAATGTGCATTACTTCCAGGTACAAAACCAAAATATTACTCAAATTTGTTTGGGAACATACAGCCAATCAGAGTTTACTTATTAATAGCTCAACTTTCTCTTTCACCTCAGGGTCATTGCATTCTGCTGCTAAGGCTCGAAGTTTCTTGGCACATGCTTTAGGTCGTTGGAATAGGAAATAAAGGGAATTTTTACTGAACTGATCCTGGCAAAATGCTTTTGCTCTTCTTTTAAAATGGTAATTTATATTTTCAAATAGTGAAAGAGCATTAAGAATATTCTCTTTTGTCTCTTTCTTACTAAAAATGTTAATCAGTGATGTTGGTGCATTAGCAATGAGCAAGTCTTTTGTCATAGATGGATTTTTAGAGAAATTCAAAAGCATTCCCAAAACATGGTCTTTAGTTTCTCCACTTCCCAGAGTTAACAAACGAAGAAATTCTGAAATATAATTTGTAACCATATGCTGATATTCACTGGTAATAGTCAGGTGCCTTATCAATCTTAGTCCAGCCCGCTGAACATTTGAATTTAAGGGATAAGTGACAGTGTCTTCACATACTTGGTTTAAGTATGTTTTAACCTTCCTATGATTTTCAGCAGCCACTGAGATGTTATTCAGTGCATTTAAAGCCTTCTGCCTAACAGTGGGGTGGGGATTACTGAGCAAGCTTTCAATAACTGAGATTCCACCCATGTTACGAACAATTTCGCGGGAATAAGGATAATCAGCACTGTTATATAGAGCATTATTGGCTATTTCGTGAACAGAAGGATTTTCGGTCATCTCAACCATGCAAATGAGTTTTTCAAGATCTTGTGGATCCAGATTAGCTTCGCGTTTACAGCGGCAGGACCAATGCCTTACTTGCTTTCTAACATCACCTTCAGCTAGGAAGTTGGCCGCAATTTGGTGTGGAAACTTTGTTTCCGACCAGATCATGGCTCCATCCAATAACCCCATTCCTGCCCCAGGGACCATGGATGGATATGCGCCTCTTGACTCAGCTGAGTTTTTGGCTTTAGCCTCAGGTGCGGATGTGTCCTCACTTCTGTTTTCATAATCAGAACAGAACCAAGAACTTATATCAACTCCATCAGCAGCCTCAAAGTTATCCTTGATGCTGGCGTTATCGCCAGCCCCAGACTCAAAATTGATATCTCTCTCACTCTTGGACCTGAACTCATTACTGTTCTCACTCTCAGCCCAAAACAAAGACCTTAAACTGATCTCCTCAATATCAGGGCTGGACTCTCTACTTAGCTCATCCTCATCTATATCCCAAGCCAAAGTCCAGGATGCTGCACCAGCCTCTTCCCTAGGCCCAAGTCTAAACCCTATAGAGGTTGCATCTCCACCCAAAGACCAAAACCCCCTCCTGGCCTCAGCCCCTGCCACAGCCCCTCCCTCGGCCCCTGCCACAGCCCCGCCCTCAGCCCCTGCCACAGCCCCGCCCTCGGCACCTCCCTCGGCCCCTCCCTCGGCCCCAGCCTCAGCCCCTTCCTCAACTTCGGCCTCAGCCCCTGCCTCAGCCTTGGCCTCAGCCCCTCTCTCAGTCCCGGCCTCAGCACCGGCCTCAGCCCCGGCCTCAGCCCCGGTCTCAGCACCGGCCTCAGCCCCGGCCTCAGCACCGGCCTCAGCCCCGGCCTCAGCACCGGCCTCAGCCCCGGCCTCAGCACCGGCCTCAGCCCCGGCCTCAGCCCCGGCCTCAGCACCGGCCTCAGCACCGGCCTCAGCCCCGGCCTCAGCACCGGCCTCAGCCCCTGCTTCAGCACCGGCCTCAGCACCTGCCTCAGCCCCTACACAGAAGCCCATAAAAGCTGCCTCCTGAGGTCTGACCCAGCAGCCAATAACCGCCTTGTTCTCAGCCTCAGACCTAGAACTAACGACAGCCTCTTCCCCAGCCTCTGATTTAGATTCAGTACTGGCCTTTTCCTTAATATCAAGCCTGGGCAAAATAATAGCCTCTTCCCCTGTCCAACACCAAGTCCCTATACAGGCCTCAGCCCCAGGGCCAAACCAGAATCCTTCATTGGCCTCCACCTCAAAACTGACCTGGAACCTTCCACTGGCCTGGCCCTCAGGCTCTAGCCTAGACTCTCCACCGGCCTCATTCTCAGGCCTAGATACAACCCAGGGTTCTCCACTGCCCTGGTCCCCAGAGCCAGCCCAGGAGCCTCCTCCACAGGCTTGACCCTCAAATTCAGGTTTGGAACAGCCACCAGCCTGATCCCCAGGGCCAACCCAGGACATTCCACTGGCCTGATTCCCAGTGCCAGTCCAGGACCCACCACTGGACTGGTCTGCAGGCCCTGGCCTAGAGCCTCCAATGAGCTGGCCACCAGCCACACCCCAGGAACATCCTCCACTGGACTGATCCTCAGGCCCTGGCCTGGACGCCCCAGAAGCCTGGTCTCCAGCACTAATCCAGAATCCTCCTCCAATGGTCTGACCCTCAAATCCAGATTTGGAGCAGCCACCAACCTGATCCACAGCCACAGCCCCAGCCCCAGCCCAGGACCCTCCAGTGACCTGACTCCCAGTGCCAGCCCAGGATCCACCACTGGATTGGGCTGTGGACCCTGGCATAGACACTCCAACATCCTGGCCACCAGCCCCACCCCAAGACGCTCCTCCATGGGTCTGACTCCCAGTGTAAATACAGAACCATCCACTGGCCTGGTCCCCAGTGCCAGCCCAGGAAACTCCACTGGACTGCTCCCTGGGCCCCAGCCTAGATCCTCCACCAGTCTGGTCCCCAGCATTAGCCCAGGACCCTCCACCACTGGCTTGATCCTCAAATACAGGCTTTGCCCCACCACTAGCTGGATCGCCAGCCCCAGCCCCAGCTCCAGCCCAGGACCCTCCAGTGGCCTGGTTCACAGCCGCAACCAAGAACCCTCCACTGATTTGGTCCCCAGAGCTAGCCCAGGACCTTCCACTGGACTGATCCTCAGGGCCCAACTTGGACCCTCCACCAGCCTGTCCAACGGCTCCAACCCAAGATCCTCCTTCACTGGCCTGATTCTCAAATCTAGGCTTGGAACCACCACCAGACTGATCACCAGTCTCAGTCCAGGCCCCTCCCATGGTGGCATCCCCAGCCTCAGCCCAGGACCCACCACCAGACTGATCTACAGGCCCTAGCCTGGACCCTCCGCTAGCTTGGTCTGCAATGTTAGCCCAGGATCCACCACTGGACTGGTCCTGTGGCCCCAATGTGCACCCTCCACTGGCCTGACCCTCAAATTGAGGCTTGGACCCATTACCAGACTGATCAGCAGTCCCAGCCCAAGACAATCCACTGGTCTGGTCCACAGCCCCAGTCCAGTATCCAACACTATACATATGCCCAGCCTCAGCCCCAGCCCAAGATGCCCCACTGTTCTGGTTCTCGGCCCCAGTCCAGGATCCTCCAATGGCCCCTGCCCCAGCCCAGGATACCCCACTAGCCTGGCCCCCAGGCCAGGACCCGACACTGGCCTGACCCCCAGCCCAGACCTCTCCAATGGCCTGATTCCCAGAGACAGCCCAAGACCCTCCACAGGCCTGGTTCTCAGCCCCAGTCCAGGACACTCCAATAGTCTTGCCCTCAGCCACTGCCCAGGTGCTTCCACTGGCCTTGTCCCCAGCCCAGGACCCCTCACTAGACTGACCCCCAACCCAGATCCCTCCACTGGCCTGGTTCCCAGCTCCAGCCCAGGACCCAACACCAACCTCATTCTCTGCTCTAGCCCCAGCCCAGGACTTAACACTGGCCTCATCACAAGCCACAGCCCAGGACCCAACAATATCAGCCTTATCATTAGCCCCACTCCAGGAACCAGTACTGGCTACATTCTCATCATCAGCCCAGGACACGCTATTCTCCCAGTCTCCATCCATGGCCTGAAACCTAAATTTGATCCACCGCTCAGCAGCAATCCAATCCTCAACACCAATCCCATTCCAGTAGTAGTCATGGATGTTAGGCTGAGTCTTTCTACAGGCCTGAGTGCTTGATCCAACCTCACTCTCAGAAGTGGGCACAGTCTCAGCATCTGGCTTTGCATAGACCACATGTTCCACTGTGGCTTCTGCCTCAGAACTGGTCATAGTCTTGTCCCTTGCTCCAGGCAAGGTCTCACCCTGGGAACTGGCCACAACCTGGGACCGGGAAGAGTGCCTTTTACCTGCCCCAGACCCTGCTTTAGGCACAGCATTGAGATTGCCCCTGACCTTACTCCTGGCACCAAGCAAGTTCTCACTCTGGGAATTAGTCACACCCTGGGGCTGGGCAGAGCTCATTGTATTTGCTCCAGCCTCTGCCTTAGACACAGCATTGGGACTGCCCCTGACCTTGCTCTTGGCACCAGGCAAGGCCTCACCCTGAGAAATGGCTACAACCTGGGGCTGAGCAGAGCCCATTGTGCCTGTCCCAACTTCTGCCTTAGACATGGCATTGGAATTGCCCCTGACCTTATTCCTAGCACCAAGTAAGGCCTCATTCTGGGACTTGGCCATAGCCTGAGTCTGGGCAGAGCCCACTGCACTCATGCCAGTCTCTGCCTTAGACATAGCATTGGGATTGCCTTTGACCTTATTCTTGGCACCAAGCAAGGCCTCACCCTGGGAAGTGGCCACAGCCTGGGGCTGGGCAGAGCCCATTGTACCTGCCCCAGCCTCTGCCTTAGACACAGCATTTAGATCACCCTTGACCTTATTCTTAGCACCAAGCAAGGCCTCACTCTGGGAATTGGATACAGACTGGGGTTGGGCAGAACCTGTTGTATCTGCCCCAGCCCCTACCTTAGGCACAGCATTGCGATTGCCCTTGACCTTATTCTTGGCACCAGGCAAGGCCTCACCCTGGGAATGGGCCACAGACAGGGGCTGGGCAGAGCCTGTTGTATCTGTCCCAGCCCCTGCCTTAGACACAGCATTGGAATTGCACTTGACCTTATTCTTGGTAGCAGGCAAGGCCTCACCTTGGGAACTGACCATAACCTGGGGCTGGGCAAAGTCTGTCGTATCTGTCCCAGCCCCTGCCTTAGACACAGCGTTGGAATTGCATTTGACCTTATTCTTGGTACCAGGCAAGGCCTCACCCTGGGAATTGGCCACAACCTGGGCAGAGCTTGTTGTACCTGCCCCAGTCTCTGCTGTAGGCACAGCTTTGAGATTGCCTTTAACTCTATTCTTGCTACCAGGCAAGGCCTCACCCTGGGAACTAGTCACAACCTGGGGCGGACCACAGGCCTTCTGGTCTGCCTTAGCCCCTGCTCTAGAAATCGCATTAAGATCACCCTTACCATCAACCTTGCAATCAGGCAAGGCCTCAGCTTGGGTCTTGGCCCCAGCCTGAGGCTGTACACAGGTTTTCACGTCTGTCCCGATCCCTGCTTTACACTTGGCTTTGGCTTTACCCTTAGCCTTACCTTTAGTATTAGGTAAGGCTTCACCCTGGCTCTGAGCCATAACCTGAGGCTGTGCTCTTATGTCTGTCCCAGTCCCTTCCTTAGACATGGTATCGGCATTGCCCTTTGCCTTAATTTGGCCATCAGGCAAGCTATCAGACTGGACATTGGCCACAGGCTGAGGATGTGTACAAGACAACATGTCTGTCCCAGCCTCTGCCTTAGCCATGATATTGGGATTGCCTCTGCTCTTATCCTTGGCATTAGGCAAGGCCTCAGCCTGGGAATTAGCCCTCGAATTTGCCCTGGCCCCTGCTTTAGCCATGGCATTGGGATTGGATCTACCCTTAACCTTGGCATCAGGTATGGCCTCAGCCTGAGCACTGGCTACAGCTTGAGGATGAGCAGCAGCCCACGTGTCAGCTCCAGTTGTGGCCTTCAAAATGACATTGGTATTTCCCCTGCCATCAACCTTGGCACTAGATATCACCTCAGCTTGTTTCTGAGGTTGTATACAAGCTCTCATATCTGCCCCTGCCCCCACTTCACACATGGCATTGACATTACCCCAGGCATCAACCCTTGCCCCAGGTGTGGCCTCAGCCTGGGACTTGGCAACAATTTGAGACTGAGCAGAAGCCATCATGTCTGCCCCAGACACTGCCCCAGACATGGTTTTGCAATTCCCCTTGTCCTCAACCCCAGCACCAGGCATGTCATCACCCTGGATCTTGGTCACAGCCTGAGACTGTGCATAGGACTTCATGTCCACTCCAGCTACCTCCCTGGACATGCCATTGGAATTTCCCCTAGCATCAACTGTGGCACCAGGCCTGGCCTCAGACTGAGTCTTAGCCACACTCACAGTCTCTTCCAGAGCTCTTGCCTTGGTCTCAGCCACAATTCCAGTCTTGTTAATGGCCTCCATCTTGGCCACTTCCCTGGTCACTGCCAAGGTCTCACTCTGTGTCACCATTACTCTGTTAATCTCTGTCTCTTTTTCAGCCAATATACGAGCTTCTTTGGTCTGGGTCATTGCTTCTTTCTTGGCCTCATCCTTGGCATCCACCGCCCAAGATTTTGCCTTAATCTGAGTCAGCGCCTCTTTCTTGACTAATCTCCCAGCCTTAGCATCAGTTTGGGTCACTGCTTCTTTCAGGGCCACTTCCCTGGCTTCAGCCTCGGTGTCAGCCTCATTCAGAGTCACTGCTTCTGTCATAACCAGTGTTCCAGACACAACTTTGGCCTCAGATTGGATTTTTGCCTCTTCCTCAGCCATTGCCTTGGCCTGCGAGTTGGCTTTGGGTCTAGCTCTAGCAGTGACCTTGGTGTCTACTTCAGCCCCAGGCCCACCTTCTGCTCCAGTTTCTGCTCCAGTCTTGGTCTTGGGTCTAGTCTCAATATGTGATCCAGCCATGGCTTCATTGATGGCCAAGGTCTGATTCTGTACTCCAACCACAGTCTCCATCTTGACTCTGGACCCATTTCTGGCAAGTCTCCTCACACTCTGGTCTCTTCCCTTGGTCACTCTGTAAATGTAGTAGCAGGTACCAGCGCAGATCACCAGTCCTGCAGTCACCCAGCCCACTTCCTGAATGCGGCCCATGTAATCACCCCTGCTGAAGGCACGAACAAGGTACAGTAGGGCTCACTCGGGCTAAGGAAAGAGAGTGGTAGGTCTTGGCATACACCTGTAAGGGGCTGGTCTTCGGACACTCAAAGGCCACTACAGCTGCCACTGGAGGTGAACCTAGAAGTGGAAGAAGGAAATGGACTAAAATTTCTTTTCTAATTCTGTTGCATCATACACATACATACACAGAGGGACAGAAAAGGGTAGAATCGTGTGTTGGTGGGAGAAGAGGATGATTAGCAAACTTTCCGTCCTTCTAATTTCATCCTCCCCAATGCCCAACAATTTTTCCCCTAGGTACTTCCACACACATTTCCATACACCAAATGAACAGTGGGAAGGACGACAGGAGGGTTAACAAGGAATAGGAAAGAAAAGAAGCCTTAGACCTTGATTTTTACTGGATCTATACTGGTCAGCACTCCACAGGGCCCCACCCTCATACCAACCTGTAATGATCTGAAGAAGTTCTCTCCTCTTTCCTTCTCTGGCTTTGTGATAAATCCTAAAGTAGATATATAAACTCATGAGATCTTTGGACTTAGAGACAAACAGACAGATGGAGGAAAAGATGGTAGTGAAGAGTTTTGTTCTCCATGGGACTTATTACTAGCAAACTACCTCTCTGCCCACTTCAGTTCACCCCACTCCCCCAGGTACTGTCACACTCTTTTTCCTGTATCAGAATTAAGGTAAGGGTGTGGTGTAAGTGGATGGGAAAGTTGGAAAGGTGGCTGGGAAAGGGAGAGGAGCCTCCAGACTGGACATTGGCCTTTACTGGATGCATGCTGGTGTCCCCTAACCCACCCTGGAGGTCTACCCAGGAAGTCCCCACCCTCTTACCAGTCTATACTGATCAGGGGCAATTTCTTCCTTGTTTCTTTGCTTCCAGTGATCTCAAGCCCTGCAGCAGACATGCAGGCAGATCTATGGACAAGTAAACAAACAGGAGGTAATGGAGACCGAGTCCTTGATAGAACAGACAAGCACCTGATCTCTGACCCCAATGCCTGCCATGCCAGGGCTCAGGTTCAGTTTACTAATGTGTCCCATCTCACAGTGCCCCCATCAAGTCTTCTCCTCCCAGTGGCACTCCATCCCACCTTACCCCAGTAGTCCTACCCTTTCCCTGCACTGAAATCAATAGGGGGCGTAGTAGCACTGAGGAAATCTTTCAGAGTGTAGGGGAGGCAGAAGTGCCCTCCATGGGAACCCCTCAAGTCTCAGCCACCTGCTATGCCCACCCTCTTTTGTCATCCCCAGGCACCGCCCCCCTTCACACCAACCTCCATGGTCAGACTGGTCAGGCCAGTCTCCGCCTCCTTCCCTTGCTTCCGGTGGTAAAAGGCCTAGGGGAAGACCTAGGAACAGACAGAGAAAAGGGGGAGGGTAAATGCTGAGGACTTGTAACATCCTAGCATTTAAACATGGGTCTCTGTACCGGCCTTTCTAGATTTAGAGACCCATTTCCCAGCAGGCAGACCAGGGGCTTCCCCAGCACTGAAATGGAAAGGGTGGAAAAGGGAAGCAGGAAAAGTAAAAGGCGAGAGATAGGCAAATTATTTTAAAACCACCTGTAGAGTTCTAGAACTTTCCCCAAAATTCCACCATTTCCTTTGCTAAAATGGTCAGATGGGTGGGGGGATCTGGGAAACTGGAGGATGGCGGGAAAGATGGGAGCCCCCAGATTCCATACTCTAGAGTCATAATAAGCCTACTGCCATCTGCTTCCCTTTAAACCCATCTATAAGAGTCTCCAGCAAAAGTGACAAGGGGTAGGAGAAGGCTGCTGCTTCCAGAAAAATCACTATCTTTCCCCACCAAAGACTGACTAAAAAAAAAAAAATAGTAATATTCTTTGATACAACAACTTATATTTTCTCATTATCTGAAGTGCAAACAAAAGCATCCGTAGAAAAGTTTGTTATCATTATTGGTCTTCAACATACAATTTAAGTTAAAAGTCCTAAGCTTGGTAGTAAACGCAGTTTAGGGAAAGTCCCCTAGCTAGCCCCACCCCACATCCCAATCAGATAGAGGCGCCTATGTTCCTGCCATAGAATTCATATAGAACTCCCCCGGTTTACAGTGCCCGTGCTCACACTAACCTCCATAGATCCAGTGCAGTTTTCTCTCCTTCTTCCTTTCTCTTCGCCACAAACACCGCCACACCAAACTACTGTCCGACAGACAGGAAAGAGTAAAGCACTGAATGTTGGACCAGCACCCAGGCCACAGATCCCAATATTCCCCTTTCCGGATTCAGGAACCCGGTTGTCAAACGTCGCTCCCCACAATCCGAGACACCATCCCTACTAACCCCGCTGTCCAGCCACTAAGGCCCACCATTTTCTCTGCAAACGCCACCGTGGCGCATCTCTTCCACTGAAATGAGCAGGAAGCGAGCGGACATGTGCGATCAGTGATTAGAGTTATCAAGGATGGGCATCTCAGTCTCTCTGTTTCCCTCTGGAGGCACTCTCCCCACCAGTCGCCCTGTCAAAGCTCACGGTTCCCCTGCACAGATGTAGGCGGGGGCAGGGGGTTCTGGAGAATCAGAGGCGAAGGTACCTCAAACTTGAGCCAGCATATACCCAACCCACGCCCGTACCCGCCCCCGGGGTCGCCAAGCCGCTGCCTGCCGCCCTGGCCACTGCGCGGGCCCCGGGGCCCTTACCTGCTCCGCTTTCCCCGGGCCTGATGCCAGCCCGCCACCCAGCGCAGGGCAGCGGGGAGCTGGTAGCCAGACGCGAGTGACGACTGCACCGAAGGCTGCGTCGCTCTGCAGCTCCAGGTCACGTGAGGGCCGCGCGTCACCGCCGAGCTCGCCCTCCTCCCCACCACCCCCTCTGGCCGGCGGCCAGTCAACAGGACCCCCCCCACCTCCACACGCACAGACACCCCCTTCCTCACGTCTTTGCGCAGAGCCCCAGCGCACGCTGCCTTGTCACTCATCTCCGTCCCCTCCAATCTGAGGGCCGACAAGTGGCATCATCGCCTTGCAGTTGGAGTTTACCCATCTCTGGTTACCAAGGAGGGTCTGTACCCCCCACCCACTCCCAGGCCTTGGCTGTGGCCTTTTCTGCTGCTTCTTTCAGGAATCCTTTCTTCCCCTCCTTAGGCTGTAAGACCAAAGCTCCCCAACCAGCCCCTACACAACCTTCCCTCCCGAAGTACAGCGCCTGCACCAAACGGGCTGCAGAAGGAGGTGTTGGGAAGGAAAGCGGAGAATGCAAGTAGAGCCTTAACTTTCTTTTATATGTTCCTTTTTTTTCTTTTAACATTGCATTCTCTGTTTTTTTGTAATCGCAAAATGCAGTATAGCCATTTTCATTTCATTTGACATAAAAAAAATATTCAGGTTGTAAAAATAACAAAAGATTCATTCGTTTACATTATTCTGTGCCACACTAAAAAATGTTTTCTAGTTACTGTCAACTATTTCCCAGCTTTCAAAACAGACTGGTAATTATTGACATTTTAAATACAAAATAGTCCCAAACAAAGTCAGCACGTTTTTCAATGTGATCTATAAATTAATCTTTTAAAGGCATTCAGTTTTCTAATCTTAACAATTTTACGCAAGTGATTTATAACCTGTTGAAGTTCTGGCTGAACTTCCCGTCTTTCGTCAAGTGTCTGAGACCTTCATTAATGACTCCTGGTTAATTTAATGAAGCCCCAGCTCCTGATGAACCCAGTGCCTTACAAACCAGTAACCTGTTTCCCGTTCAAGGGGCTTTATTTGTATTTTAAATAAGCACGTAATCAAATCAGTCTCACCACACCCATAAAAGGACCAGCTGCTATAGGGTGGATGAAAAGGAGGCTTAGGGGATGGAATTTTCATTCAATCATGACACTGGTGAGATTTCTTTGGTGTCTGCCATTCATGTACCGTATGTCACCCCAGTAATGGTATGTGTTCAACGTTTTCCAGCAGAGATGGTGGTGAGGGTCTGTGGGTGACTGTGAATCACTGCATCGCTCTTGATGTCTTTGTCATTTTCCCCCACAAATGCAAGGACAATGTACAAGATTCCAAGAAGTTACCAGGAAAAAGAGGCCTTCTCATTCCCTGCCTTCTGTGACAACTTCACTGCACTGCCTGTACAAGCCCCTCAGAATAATCCCAGAACTCAGGGACAAAGTATGCAGAAATTAATCCCCAGACATCCACCTGTCCCTGCTGGGGAGTCATACTCTAAATATAGACGCTCCAGGCAGCCTCTTTCTCAGAACACTGAAATATGACACCCTGGCAGGAGGCTGCCCTCTCCCCTGCCATGAGGGGCCCCTGTGTGCAAGAGGCCCTTTCAGGAGGTGAGCCAGGGAACCTGTAGCACCTCGCAACCTTACTAATGGCTTTTCAGAACTCAATTGCCTGTGACAAACTTATTTTCACCACCAAAGGAAAAGATGGCTAAATTAATTACATGAAAATTTTAATCTTTGGCAAAGTTAAAAAAAAAAACCTTAAGCATTGGATGTCAAAGGGCTGTTAATGGAAAAGAAGCCAAACTCTGTAAAATAATTTTAAAGAGATTAATTCCGAGCCAAATTTGAGACCATGACCCAGAGCCACACACAAGAAGCCTTGAGCAAGTGGGCTCCCTGCGGCTGGGTTACAGTTTGGTTTTACACATTTCAGGGAGTCAGGGGTTACAGGTAAAGTCATAAATCAATACTTGGAAGGCATGCGTTGGTTTGGCCGGAAAAGGTGGGCCATCTTGAAGGCAGGGAGGGCTTACAGGTTATAGGTGGGTTTAAAGATTGTTTGACTTGGTTAAAAACAGGAAACTTTCTCTAAAGGTTTGGAATGTTTTAAAGATCAGGAGCTGTTAATCAGGGACAAGCCACCGGATATATATTTGTTGTGTAAATTGAGGACCTGCAGGTTTGCCTTGCATACCTTTAGGCCTGTTAATGGGTTACAAAGGATGTCCCCAAGAAGGGAGGAGGGCATGATGAAGCTAGTCAGACCTCCCTCCTCGTGGCTGGCAATTTAGTTTTAGGCTATCCCCTTGGCCCTGAAGGGGTGCATTTAGTCAGCCAGCCAGGGAGTGAGCCTTAAGATTTTATCTTAGTTCACAAAGCCTTGTTTTTATTAGCCCAAGCCCAGAACAGTTTTATGTTCATCAGTGGGGGGGGGGGATGAGTAGGGGGATGGGAGTGGTGGTGGTGGTGGAGTTAAATAAACAATAGCATAACTAAACTATAAAATACTATGCAGTACTTAGAAAAGAATGAAGCATCTTTAAATGTACTGGTAGGCAGAGCTCCCTGAGACATAATTTTAATTGGATAAAAACCAAGTTGCAAAACAGTATGTTAATTATGATCCCATTTATTTATTTATTTATTTATTTATTTATTTATTTTATTTCAGCACATTATGGGGGTACAAATGTTTAGGTTACGTATATTGCCTTGCCCCCCATTTATTTATTTTAATAAGACATGTATGTGTATGTAATGTATAGAAAGGGATTTAACAAACCAAATTTATAACAATGGGGAGGTAACTGTGATTTGGATGAGGATAGTGGAGTTAACACTGTACTAATTCTTTTTCTGGGTTTGAATTTTATACTAGAATGTATGCTTGTGAAATTTGTATGTAATTACAGAAAATAAACAGCAAATAATAATATGCCCCAATTATCTTTCCATCAGGATACATAGACCTAACTCTTCCTTTTTATCAGTTATATTGTATAAATCTAACATAATTTATTTAATCTCTCTCCTATTGATGGTCATTTTATGTTGCTTCATGTTTTTTTAAACTTTTAGAAGCACTGCAAAAAATATCCCAGTATATATATATATATATATATATATATATATATATCTTTGTGGAGCTATGTAGATATGTAGGTTGGATAAATTCCAAGGAATAGAATTACTGGATCAAAGAATTTGTGGAATATTATACTTATCATTTAATAGATTTTGCCAAATTGCCCTCCATATATAGGTTACATCAAGGTCCCACACTGCTTCCAACAATGTGGAGTGCCCATTTTCTTATAAACCAGTCAACAATATTATCAAATTTCTAAATTTTGACAAACTTATAGCTAAAACATGGCAAGACATAGTTATTTCAATTTGCATTTTTTGAAGTTGAGCATCTTTTCATATGTTTATCAGTCATTTGTATTTCTTTTCTGTGAATAAATCTGTTATGTCTTTTGGTGCACTTTTCTTTTTTTTTTTTTTTTTTTTGAGACAGAGTCTCACTTTATTGGCCAGGCTAGAGTGAGTGCCATGGCGTCAGCCTAGCTCACAGCAACCTCAAACTCCTGGGCTCAAGCAATCCTGCTGCCTCAGCCTCCCAAGTAGCTGGGACTACAGGCATGTGCCACCATGCCCGGATAATTTTTTCTATATATATTAGTTGGCCAATTAATTTCTTTCTATTTTTATAGTAGAGATGGGGTCTCGCTCTTGCTCAGGCTGGTCTCGAACTCCTGAGCTC
>VSMD01082375.1:0-96223 GCA_008750895.1 Mirza zaza
GGCTCCTTCACTTTTTTGCCTTTTTAATTTCAAGATTTATAATTTTGCCTTCAAAACAGATCATTTCTTAAATTATAAAAAATCTTCAACATATGCAGAAATAAAAATCACTTTGAAATTAGTGGCAATCAATACAATTCTATCTATTCTTTGGAATCAGTTTAGCTAAATGAACCTGGTGCTCTTGTTGAATGGAAATGGGTGCTAGGAAATGCCTACCATTTGGCTCTATTAAGGATGTGCAAGAGTTACTCAGGATGCTTGGACTTTGGGGAGATTCCAATCCTTTATTGCCCTGGCACATACCCATTACTACATAAAAGGTCAAATGCAACATCAAATCCAAAGCCTCAAAGGCAAGAGTTCAGTTCCCAAGAGAACAG
Organism: Mirza zaza; assembly: GCA_008750895.1. Taxonomy (NCBI): domain Eukaryota; kingdom Metazoa; phylum Chordata; class Mammalia; order Primates; family Cheirogaleidae; genus Mirza; species Mirza zaza. Next base: position 384 of record VSMD01082375.1, read on the forward strand.
TGATAGATTAACAATGTACAACTTCAGCTAAGTATATCGGCATTAAATTAGTACTGCTGAAACAATACATTGAGGATTTACAGTAATACCTGGAAGTTCCTTCTAATGTACATATAAATAGAATCATGGAAGCTTTTTATATTACCTGTTTTTATGGCCTTATAGAACTAATGAACCAAATGAAAACTGAATCTCCATTCCACATCATATCCTTTATTTCTAGACAAGATATAATCTAGTCAAGGTAGTTTTAACTGTCCATATTTTTAAAGCCACATTCAAGGAAATCATGTCTTAACTAATTTTGGATGTTGCCTCTCTTCCTCTTGTATATGAAACTCCAGCAGACTTAATACTGGCATCCATCATCTAGTCAAACTCTTCACATGTCCTTCAAACCAATCGATTTGGGATTCTCAACATTTTCTGTGTTAATACAAGGAGGTGTAGAATTAGTAGATTCGACGAAGACCTGCTTTTTCCTTGCCACATTGGACTTCTAGACGCCATTTGGATTGTGATTAGAAGATGGGGAAGTGTAGATGTTTCTTGGCTTGAGTCTCTCAACAGTAGAGATGTAGAAGAGAGAGCGAGACCATGAGGAGACTGGCTGTCGACTGCAGGGCACTGCCAACTGCCTTGGTGGTGGCATTAGCTGGATTTGGGGGAGCCAAGGTACTCTGGGAGGAGTTACTTGAAACTGTTACAACAGATGTTTGATTTGAATAAATCTGCGTGGGTAGGAGCAGTGCCAGAAGCAGCAGCCCCAGCCCGAGCCTGGCCACCATCGCTCTGCCCATGTCCCCTCCGTCGGTGCGCGGCGCGTCTCGCCAGATGCTGGCTGCGTGGAGAACCGCTGGCCCCGGGCGGGTGCAGGCCCTTTGTTATTCTTAATTCTCTCTTTCTGTTAGAAAGAATTCCTAGCTCGTAGCATTATTGTGTGCATCGTAAAAGAGAATGATACCTAGAAAACTCCAGCACAATACTTTGCACAAAGCTGGCACTTAATAATGCTTAGCTTTCCCTCCACCCATATTCCCATTTTCACTCCCTAGCAGTGCCTTTTTCTGTCTGAAAATACTCCATGTGTTTCCTAGGCGAGGCCTCCATTCCCTGTGGCTTACTGCCATTGATTCTGCAGCTCTTTCATTAGCATCTTCTCCTGATCAGGACGTTATTTCCTTTTGTTTACAGACTTTCAGCCTTGTTTTTCAACCAAATATAGTTTCTCTGATCTGAACAGATCTAAATTCAATTTGTCAGTAAAACCTCAGGAGACCATATCATGTCCTTTACTGAAATTCCAATATAACATCTGCTGAATCTTACAGTGCAAGCCAAAAAGAAGCTATTAAGTCTGCATGGTTCTATTTGTTCTTTGTGAACTCTGGCTATATATTGCTAATAATTTGGGTTTCTAGTAGATATTTATCATCATATGATCCGTTTCTTCTAGAACATAGATACAAGTTTATTGTAAAGTAACATGACTTTTTTCTAATTATAAAAGTAGTACCAGCTCACTATAGAAACTTTGAAAAATCAAGATAATTATAAAGAAAAAAGACAAAAAATGCCTGCCATCACATTGCAGAGATAACTGTGTTAACATTTTGGTGTGTTTTGCTCACTTATATTTTATCTAAGTTGAACATATGAAATTATGTGCATATTCCTTTTTTATAAAATACAATAAATTTTGATGATTACAATTTTGTGCTTTGAATCTCTTATCTTTCCTCAATTTTCCACAATTAATTTTTTTTCCATATAAGGCAACAAATATTTTACCTCCTAAATCTTGCATACAATTAAATCATAATTCAATAGCCCACATAAGCACATATTGCAGCTCAGTGGACTTCAAAAGAATCAGGCATCATTATACATTTTAAACAGAAATATGATTTGAGGTTTTTTATTTTTTAAAACTTTCTGCTTTTCATTAGGAGCTGTCTTTGAAACTCATCATTACATCCTAATGATTCTTAATTTCTCCATTGCCTTTTTCTAATTAGAAATCTCTAAATGGTAATAAATAATAGAAAATCCAAAATTCGACGACATAAGGGACAATTTTGTTTTCACGGTCTTTCCATAAACTAAATTGCACTAATTCTCTTTACTTACAGTACCAAAGATTCTCTTAATTGTGCAGCAACAACCCCAATTCATACTTTGGTTTGGCTTTAATCTCAACTTCCTTCTTCATCCCCACCCCCAAAAGTCAAGCATTTATTATGCCAAGCATGATTGTTTACCGTTGACAGGTTTTCCTAATACTTTTATACTTTTTATGACTCACCAAATTGACTTATGTACAAATCTGAAACATTCTTGAGGGGCTATATTTTAGTTCTAGAACAATCAGCAAGCTCATAGAAAGATGGGTAGTTCTAATCTGCCAGGACTTCCTACGTTGTTGCAAGATGTAGTATGTCTACTTGTAGTGGAAAAGGCCGTTCCACTGCTTCTCAGTTGTAGTGTCTGAGGCAAACGCCCACTTAAACACTCCATTGCTTCTCAATTGAGTACTTTACCACAGCAACGTTTCCTACCATACGGTGTCGCATCTGCACTCTTGAACATGTCTCCTTCCTGTTGTGAGGATCCTACCATGCTTTCAAATTCATGAGGGCTGTAACTAAACGCTGTTCTTTGCTGTCCCCAGCATCTAATCCAATGCCTGGCAATTCAATGCTTACATCGAAATGAACAATTAATTATGTTTAAACTTACTCCTTACCAATCTCCTTCATTCCTTAGAAATCATTTTGAATAACTAACTTAAACATGATTATGAAAAGGTCAACAACACAGTGTTGTGGTTAAACTAGTGGGTCTGGGAGTTAGTCTGCCAAGATTAGATTCCCAATTCCACCACTCACTTGCTTTGTTGAACTTGGGCAGGTGGTTAAATTTTGTGCCTCGATTTTTTTCTCAACAAAATGGGAATAAGCCTAGTACTTACAGCACAGGATTGCAACTAGTTACACATTTTTGAGGACAATGCTGAGCATATAGGACATGCTCAATAAATATTAACCCTCTTAGTGCGGTGGGCCGAAATATCGGCTTTTGCGCCCTAGATGCAAATATTTCAGCCCTTGGCACTAAGGTTAACAGCAATTGTTAGCGTGAAAGGTCTGTAATGTAGCACAAGGGAACACTCTTTTACATTGGGCTGTATCCAGCATAAATCAGTTAGCCTAAATGTGATGGAAATGAAAAGAACACAGCATCTCAAGAGTATTTCTGGGTATATTCTGGGTATATAAATTTTAATCTAAGAGGAAATGTTGAAGAACTTCTTTTCTGGATAAGAAAGCCCAGAGAGTCCACACACAATAAAACTTAATGCCATTAGCATCCCTTGATTAAATTCTGTCTCTGTTTTGATGTTTCTTTCATTGTATCTCAAGCCTAAGTCCAGCCTCCCCAACAAGAATATAGACTCCTTGGTACCAAGGCTGGGTCATAGACTCCTTGGCTAATAAATAAAAAATGAACAGACTTGGATTACTCTCATAACTACATTGGATTGTTATATCAGTCTCACATTAATTTGAAAAGTAAAATAATGGGTTAAAAGATTAAGTATACTACTAATATGGCCCCAATGTTTTCTTTCAGACTTGAATGAATTCATCAGCCTTCTTCTCCAGCTAGACATGCAGCAGGATCCTAATATGTAATGTCAAGTCTTTCTGCCTCTTTGGTTTCAGTTTTTACTTTACCTAGAAGCTGCCACCGACCAAAACCTACAGTTATATTTTTAAAAATCTTCAAAAGCAGGAGAGAACTTTCACTCTTTGAGTGCAGAATGGACTGTGTACTCTATAATCACAGATGTTTAAATTGAGGTGCCCCCAGGACTTTCTCCTGGGCTCTGTGATGTCTGAGACCAGTGAGTAGCTTCCTTGTATGAATGTGCTTAGCTCAATAAATAGCTGTGGAGGAAATGAACAATTTTCCTAGTTTAAGGAGGCTATTGTCTCCTGAAATGCTATTGTTCCTATAAAAGTGGGCACTAGGACAACATTTTTAGATGAGTGTCTGATCTGGTGCTTCTGGGTAAGACATGCTGCTATTAAGAGCTTGGTGAACCAGTAGTTCCATTTTCACCAGGAATGACAGCAGAAAAGGAGCCTAAATGGCAGCAGAGGGTGTGGATTTGGATACAATTTAAACTTTAAGGTTTAAAGCAGATTCCTAAGAGTGGCCAGAGTTAGCCTCTCCTCTAGAGAGCTTTAAGGGGTTTGCTTTCTCAAGCTAGGGGCTGAGGGAAGAGTAAATGGCTTTCTAAGTGTTTTGCTTTAATTCAACAAAGATGCTTTGGTTATTTCTTGGATATTAAATTTTTCTTTGTCCCCTTTTTTCCTTTAATGTGCCTATTGTTAAGTAAAGCCTTTTTTTTTTTTTTGGTAGTTGGGATTCAGGAGGCGCACTGGTAGGAGTGAAGCTTTTTGTGGACACTCTCTCTCCCACCTGGCCTCAAGGCAGCCGGCCATCTCCTCCTCCGATGCACAAATCCTCTTTCCCCTTTGGAATTTACTTGCCTGCTCTCTGCTCATCATCGATTCTCCCTCACTTGTGAATCCATGCTCTTCCTAGCAATCATTCATTCAATGTATTCATTTTTCTCCTCAAACAAATCAGATTAATATTTTTCTTTTATGAAAAATAGTCATCCAGATGAAAGGGCCATTTGTTGTTAAACATGGACGCAGCTGCCAAGAGAAGTTATGGCCTTTGCTCCTGAGAAACTCTTCAAGTCCCAGAGCCCTGGCTGGAGCAACTCACTTAGAGCCCTGTTGCAAGGTGGGGGCTGGGGCGGAGCCTTCCTGAGCCAGTCTCCAGTTTCCTAGGACCAGGCTTTAGAGATGACTCTAGACCGCGATATGTGCTAGTAAGCCCAAGAAAATTGGATGAGATTATCTCAGAACTGGGTCAAACAAATTTGCTCCAGTAGATAAAAGTTAGTGAAACTTCATGCTATGTTTATTCTACTTTGTACACACCTCCCAACTCAGGCCCCCTAATTTCATAGTTTTGCTTTGGTGCATTTTTTAGTTAGTACAAATTGCTCTAAATTTGAACCCTGATCTGTATAATTTCTGCCTAAATATATGCACATGTTTTTCCTTTCTTTTTTGTTTTTCACTTTTTCTAACAATAACATTTACATATTATAGTTTTTGGAGAAACATAATTTTATTCATTCACTTTTGTTTCTTAATTGTACTTCTCCCTTCCCCACTCTCTCTAACTTCGGATTATGTTAACAGGTCATTCTCAACATAGAACATGCAGGCAGATGTTTTCTTCAGGGGCAGACTGTGGACGAAAGTCTCTTTGATTCTGTTCTCTCTCTCTCTCTCTTGTTTTTTTTTTTTTTTTTGAGAGAGATGGTCATTAGGCTTTGGTGCCAAAAATCTGAGGACATTCAACCTCCATAAGAGCTCACCTTCTCCCCCTCAGAGTCCTCCCCAGTGCTTCTCCCCCATGTCACCTCCCATGTGACGCCCCCTCCACCCCAATCTCTCTTAAGCACTTCAAAATATAGAGGAAATAAATCTCACCACTCTAACTCAGTGTGTTTTCTCTCTTTTTTTCTCTTCTTTCCTTCTACTTCCTTCATTCTCCCTCCAATTTCTTCTTATCACTTTTTCTTCATGGCATATGGGAAATGAGAATCCAAGCAGTCACCCTTTAATGTAGTTAATATAAAATCTAAACAAGATAACCCAGACCCCACGGAAGAGACAAACGTGAGCTAGATAAAAGATTGGGAGATTGAATACACAATCTAAATATTGAATGGACTCTAGTTCTCCAGGGACTGGCCGCCTTTAGCTATTGGTGGTGAGTCTTGCCTCCTGGAAGATGACCACTGTAAAATGGATAAAAACACTGCAGTGAAACAGAGGTCATCAAAATCTCTTTTGATCCTAATCCTATTATTTTAGTCTTAAAAAAAGCCATTCGTTATTGTTAAGTCAGAGGACATTCTAGCATCATTCATGTTTCATTCCTCTGTCTCTAAGAGGTCAAATAGCAATCATTATGAACATACAAGTTCCAAATGGGGCAGCGGAAGAGTAAAGAATCCATCATGAATCTGATTTACATAAGGCTCCTTTCTTTATTCTTCATTTTGATTAAATGTACCAGTTTCAGAGAGCATTCCTCATGCTATTGGTTTTGCAGGTAAATTACAGATTATTTCAGATCTAAAAGAGAAGTTAGAGGAATTAAATATGCTCTGCTGGGAAATCAGTGTATTTATTATTATTCTTCTGTAAAAGTTTAGTTCTTAGGAACAAAGATTTGGTTATCAAGGTGTGTTTTAAAGACTTTGATTTTGATGGGCAAGTAATGAAGATTGCTAGACATCTCTTTCATATAGGCTGTTTTATTGTAGGTGTTTATTAGGACTATGTAGAAATGATGAAATGAACCCTTGTTACTTTTTGTTTCTCTAAAAATAATTCAGTTGCACTATATGGCCTGTAAAATAGTAGAACCAATTAGTATATATTTTTTTCTATATTTGCTTATATGTGTGAAAAATGTCTCTATAAACATTTAAGAGATTAACTTTGTCTCTGCTGTTTGAGTTTAAGTCCCTTAAAACTAAAACTGAGCTATTTATTCTGATAGACTTGGACATAAAATTCATAAGCCTTTTCCTTTTATCACTCACAACTGTCTTTTTTTTCCACTCTTAAATTTATAAGGTCTTTATATCCGCTCTGTTTTCTTTACTTTTTCCTTATAGTTCCTCTTCCAACAGCGTTTGCTTTTTACCAGTCCCTGAAGAACTTCTGTTGTCATCATCTAACATTTGGATGGCAATAATATTTTACAAAATGCTTTACAATTGCTTTTTATAAGTTATTCTCATGCCTTCAATAACTTGTAAGTTATTATTCATAGTGCAGCATAGAATTTTGCTATTATTTGTAGGCACATAGACATTCCTCTTGACGCTGCCTCTTCCAGTAGATTTGGGAAGCTTTCAATGGAAATGGCATTCAGTTTGAGGCTGCACAGGTTTTTTAATACATTAATTGTAGGAGCCTGAAAACTTTCTTGTGGCTTTTTGTTCTTATATAGGAAATGCCATTTTTAGATCAAAAAGGAAGTATTTTATTTTGTCTCTTCAAACTTTTTGAAACATATAAGAATATAGAGTAATTTGATGCACACAATATTGAATCTGGAAAATCCTCAAACAGTAGATGAGATAAAAAGTACAGTAGTCTTAAGAAATATGAGTTATTGGAATACATATTTAAAGCTTCAGACCTATTTCTGTATGGGATTTTAAAGTAGCAGATTTTTTTTTAAAATCTTTGTGTCTCTACAGTTAAGGGAAATTCTGATATGTATCCCCGCTCAGTTGAGGAATTTAATATGAATATAGATTTATTGATGTACGTTAGTTTAAGAGTATATATATATGCTTCTTCCCTTCCTGTTTCCAGATAGTCCCCAGAAGAGTGAAGCTTTGAAGCTATTTTCCCAAATACCAAAACTTTCTCAAATTGTATAAGACTTGAGAAACAAATCTTGTTTTGACTACAACTTCAGACGATCTATAATGTGGTCTTTGTAAGAAACCACAACGAACGCCCAGTACACATTTCTACCCTTAGCACATTGGGAACCCCTTTAGAGAAACTTGGAGAAGGATCAGTGCCTTTGGAATGTTTGCCTTTTGGATTATCTTTATATTCTGACATCCAAGGAGATAACGTGTTTCCTCTCACAGCTTCTTTAAGTCTCATAAACCAAGTTGAGCTATGGTCAACAGATTTTTCTCCTTGGTAATATTATTGGCTTTTGGGTGATCTTGGGATTATTTTTATGTGCTTTACTATACTTTACCCAACATCAGTAAAATTTATTTCCCTAGGCAGTGCTTCTCAAACTTATTTATATTCAGTCACATATTAAGTGATTGTATTCCTACAACACACTGGGGTAAACTGGAGAGGATTTTGAAGGTGCCTATATAAGGCTTTGCTGAACAATATATAAAACCCAATTACTGAGGAGGATATTATATGTTGAATTTGTCACAACTTTCAAATAAAGTCTTTTCAAATTTTTAAATGAGAAACTAGAGCTTGCTTTTGTGTCTATAATATTTTATTATATAATTTTAAGATTTGGTTGGCTACACATAATCTAATCAAGATTTTTTTAATGATGATCTCTTCACATTCTTGAGAGAAATCATCTATGAGAAACTTTGTTCACATGAATAGGGGGTAGCAAATAGCAAAAATGTATTTATCACTTTTTTCTACATTTCACAGTTCCTTCATATCTATAGAGCAGAATTTGAATCATTTAAACACTGTACATTAAACATTAAAGGTATATTTATTTTATGTGTTTCAAATCTGACAAATATTCCTTTTCATTCATTGATAAATATAATATTAGAATTACTTGTTATATGTAAGAAATTTAAAATCTAGGCCGGGCGTGGTGCCTCACGCCTGTAATCCTAGCACTCTGGGAGGCAGAGGCGGGTGGATTGCTCGAGATCAGGAGTTCGAAACCAGCCTGAGCGAGACCCCGGCTCTACTAAAAAAAATAGAAAGAAATTAATTGATCAACTAAAAATATATATAGAAAAAATTAGCAGTCCCAGCTACTTGGGAGGCTGAGGCAGGAGGATTGCTTGAGCCCAGGAATGTGAGGTTGCTGTGAGCTAGGCTGACGCCACGGCACTCACTGTAGCCAGGGCAACAAAGTGAGACTCTGTCTCAAAAAAAAAAAAAATTAAAAATCTAGTTGATATATTTTTTAAATCAACTATTTAAAAATACTCATGAAGATTTTCCTCAACAGTAAACAGATGTTTGTTGGTTTTAAAAAGTTTTTCTAAAGATCCAAATTATTGTATTAACTAAACATCTATAGAAAATTACCTTAACCTCAGATTTCTAAAGTTGAAATTTTGCTTTGTCATTACACATTAATGCATTTCCTATCATCTTTGCAAGTTTTTATTAAGTAAGCCATTTTGTGAAGACAAAAGCTTTAACAAATCTGCAAAGTGAATATCATCTAATGTTTTCAATTTTTCTTTTAGTTTATAAACGGTTGACAAAACTTTTCCTTTGGACAGATTATGTAATTAAATATGAAACAGCAGAAACTAGTATTCTGATTGTATTTTGTAAAAATCTGAAAATGGATAGGATGATAGGACTATGGAAGCTTGAGTCTTATTAGATTACCATTTTGATAATGTTATATTTATTATTCAGATTTACAGACTGACATTTATACATGAGAGCATCTTTGTTAATTGTTAATAAAACAATATATTACTAAATTCGAGGATGTTCAGAAGGAATTCTTGTTGTAAAGCCTTTCTGCAGTGTGACCATAGCACATTACTTATTTCAAATGACTATTTCAACTCCAGTACTTTGGGTACTTTCTATAGAGCAAATGTGGTTCTCCCATATATTTTTTCAGGGTTTGAGTAAATGTTATTACTATTAGCATTATTTAGCCATGAGTGCTCTTTTGTATTTATAATCTTCCTAATCAGTGTTGTTTCTAAGTCACCTGACATGTCATCAATGAGTCTATAAACACTATTATTCAAAAATAGAACCTTTTGGTTTTCTTTGTTTTATTGGCTCCAAAGGTGCCGTGGACATCTTTTGTACAGTGAGCAAAGTAAACAACTCTGTGATCCTGCTAGGAAGCTTGACTTTAATTGTTAATTGTGCAACATTGTAAGTAGGTTTTGGTATGCACTTTGCTGCTACTCTATCACTAATTTCTTTTCAAAAATCATGTTTCTTATTTTATACCTAAAAAAGTTCAAATTGTTTTCTGTGTCAGAATGAATTCTTAGTAGTATAGTGTGTCGGTGTTTTGTTTCATTTGATCATTTTTCTAGGTAAATAAGAGATTTAGGTTGAGAAAGAGAAAAATTCATCAAAGCACAGAAATTCATATGCAATAATAATCTTACTGTTGATTCAGTAAATTAAGCTTTTTGCTGGGACTACTGGGTTTGTCTTTTATATGAGACAATATACTTAACTACAATCAGTTGTGCATTTGGTTTGAAAATGAATGGCTGTAAAAAATAAACCTATTTAAATTTAAAGTTCTCATATGATTCACATGTTTGAGATTTTCCAAATTCATTTTTAGGGTATCTACATTTTTTGAAAATTTTTAAATAATCACATAAAATTAAGTAAATTTTCAAGTATTACAATATTAACCAGGTTAAGTCAATAATTAAAATTCTAAAAATTAAAAAATACAAATACCACTATAATATATGGCAAATTGCTTTTGAAAGTTTGTTTTTCTGAAGCTATAAATTCTAGAGTCCTTTTTAAAAGCTTTTTGTGTTAGAATTACTTTTAATAATTATTTTTTTAAGAAATAAACAGTTATTTTTAATTTCTAAAAACAAAACAAAAAGATTCCTAATGAAATCCATTTAAAGAATTAGCTCTTGGTCAATTGTTAACACTAAAGCTATTGATAAATTTAAAAAGGAAGAAGAAATGAGAAAATTAGCAAAATCACTATATCCTTACCTAGCTCTTCTACTCAGCTACTCCTGACCTATAGAGAATTTTGTTGGTTTCTTTTTCGGCACATAGAAAGTTCCAAAAATGCTTTTGGAGAGTATTATAGTATTAAACACTTGAGAACTACAGTTATTTCTTAAGTAATTGAGATTACTGATTTTCTCCTTATTTGTCTCTTTTGATGACTCCTTCTTCTTCACTCTTTTCACTGCCATCCCATTCCCCAAGGTCTTCGAAGACCCCTAAGTGGTTTCTGAACCCTAAAAACTCCCTGGGCTGAGCCATCCTACATATAGCTTCCAGTTTGATGTTAAAGCTGATCACACAGCAACTCTGCTCAAAAAGTTCAATGGCTTCTCATTGTGCCTATAGTCAGCTCTGCACTTAGCTTGACATTCAAGACCCTCTCTACAGTGTGGGTCCAATATACCTTTCCAGTTGGCCCTCTGGTGTTTCTCTATATCTGCTCTCTATGTAGATAAACTCACTGGCCTTTGATAGAATTCTTGAAGGAGGAATGCAACCGGTAGCAAGTGATATGGAGAGCAAGTCCTAAGTGGAGGTAGTAATATCTGGAGAACATATCCTTACTTAGTCAGCCTGACACACTTGGAACACCTTGTCCCCATAGCAATTCCTGAAGGGATGTACTACCAATTTGTTTCAAACAACCTGTTCCAGGAAGTCCTGCCCAACTAACTACCCAGGTATGATGTTTCTTTCTTGACTCATTGTGCGTCATGTTTTGGCATTTATTAAATTCTGTCTTGTGTTACAGCTGTTTTAGTTTCTTGGTTTGTTTCCAACTATATTTTTTTGCTTTACCAAGAAAGAGCCCTTGATGTGTTGGTTTTTGTATGGCACATAGACAATGTATTTTTCATAATAGGAGCCTTACTACATATTTATTGAGTAAAATCGAATTTTTATATTTCTTAGTAACCATAAGAGGGTAAATTCACCTTTTTTTAAGAGAAAATATCTGGTATTCCATCAGTTTAATAATAATAATGATAACATTTAGAGAGGAAGCAGGAAGTCCCTCATTCTCAAAAGTGTGAATTTAATGAGAATTCATCCTCTGTTACAAAATTCAGAAGGAGATGAGAGTTTGCATGCAAACCAGTTTTCTGCAGTTAAGTATCAAATGCAGGAAAACATTTGCAAATTTGTCAGTCATCAAAAATGGTACATTCTGAACCAAAACACTCAACAATCTTTTATAAAGAAGCTAAAAAATACACTTTGGGTTTCCTCAGAAATTAATAATTATTTCCTGGCATTTAATACTGATTTTTTTTTCGGTGTAGCGACCACACTTTTATTTGTTTATTCATTTAGTTTTGACTCTTTTTTTCCTCCTTTGCACTTTTTTTTTTTATAAAACTGATGATTTGAAATAATCTATTTAACTTGTATTAATATAATCATATCTGATCTGTTTATTCTAAGGAGCATGAAAGCCAAATAGATGGGGGAAGTTCGCATTGTTTTGCAGTAGTAACAATCTATTTAGGATTTTATTTTTTATTTGACTTTTCTTAGGATGTCAATGAATGAGTTTACCGCTTAGTACTTTGTTCTGAAATAAAGTGAATAATAATAATAAAATGAGCACATACTTATCTTCAGAGAAATTTTTTGTTTGTTTTTCCTGTATAGCACACAGTCAAAAGTCCTAGCATATAGGCTTTCTAAAAGAGTCTTCAAGAATATGTCTATAAACAGATTTGGTGGCAGGTTTTGTGGCAAATCAGGTTGCAGTCATTTCACATCATTGGCTGAAAAGTTTTGTCTTACTGAAGAAATGAAGTAAAAATAGTTTTTAAAGACTGTTTTGTGAACAGAGGCATAGACAGCTAAAGCTGGAGAGCACGTAGCTAGCACAGCTCCTTCATTTCTTTCAGAGAAGGAAACAGAAGCACGAAGAAGTTTCATTAAATGATTAGCTTAATGACAATGCTCATGAATGAGAAAGATGTAAGAATGTAGGTGTCCTGCCTTCTAAAATCAGGCTCTTTCCACCATTCTTACTGTATTTAGTTTTGCTAATGACATTCTAGTTTTATTTGTGATGCTTGGGAGCGTGAGTATGCCACACTGAATTTTACAAAACTAATAAAACTTCAGCAGTATGAGCACCTCTCCATAGTTAGCTGCTCTTAAATCTTTAATGAGAAGGGGAAAGCAGTGGGGGAAGGAACGGCAAAGATAATTGTGAGGTTTTCCTAGAATTGCAGTGACGTGTTGGGTTATAGAGCAAACTTGTTATAATGTCCAGCTCTCGTGTTTGACCACCTAAGTAATTTGCCCCAACTTGTCACCAATAGGAGTTTCACTTGCTTAATGAGTTGGAAGAGGGGTCAAGCTGGGGAGGAGGTCGGGATCAGGGTTTGGAATCACTTGACACAGAGTCTATTTTACAAAGGCAAACTCCCCAAGCAAAGGATCCTGTTTCTCTCCCTGCAGGGCTCTGTTTACTTCCTTAAACCTGAGTCAGGTTATTCTATCATAGTCCCTTCATCAAAGACTTCAGAAAACTATCCATGTTATTTTTTAAAAATTTTGGGGAAAGAAACAGAATTATTCCTGGAAGAAATGTTGCTCTAACTTATAGTTTAAACCTGGAAGAAAACGTCCCCTTTTCCAAAAAATGCCTATAAAGAAAAAAAATCTTTTTTCACGACTCAGAAAATCTTTACTGTTGACTTGTTGACAAAGGACTTTGGCCTAACGGTCTGATTGCACCTCAAGAAAAAGTGTTACATTCAACAGTTTTGGAAAGCATTTCCGTTTCCAGAATAAGTATGAGTTTTATTTCTTCTAAATGAAATAATTTCTGCAAGCTAATCATGTCAATGTCCTTCTGTTTTGAGTTAGAATTAGGAGCCACACTGGCAAAGAAACATGCCACCACTAAATCTATTTTTTTCCATAGTCTATATTATTTCCCCTCAGAACTGTTTAAAATTCAAACTGACTTCCTTCAGGTATTCATGTGTTCCCCAAACTCATCCTACTTTCAATAGTCAAAGGCAATTATATTTGGTATAATATGGTATATTTGCTGAAAATTTATATCGTATATTGCAACAACAATAATAGAAAGCTCTTTTTTGTCTATTGCTTATGATCATACTCCCTATTTCTTCTGTAAATTAAGATAGTTAAGAGTGAGTTGTATTTAAAGCCATGAAGCAAAGCTTTGGTTAGAATTTTGATTTTTGTTACTTCTTCTATTCTCATGAGATAAGCCATACAGGAAGAACATTAAGCAAATGTCTTCATAATCCCATTTCTCCTGACCCGAGAACATTTTAGAAAAATGTCTCTGAAACAGATCAATAAACACTTATAAAATTTTGTACTATTATGCACATTTAAAATGTTTCACTTTCATATCTGTTAATTGTAATTTTTTAAATTAAACTGCTAGCACTTTGATAAAACAAGTTCAAAGGTAGCATTTTAAAAAAGAAATTCTAAAAAGATGGTTTAAAAAGCAAATTAACATTATCCTACAAAATTATTAAATAGTTCCTCTCGCTGAAGCTGCAGTGAAAATGACATTATCATAAATCCCTGTTGGAAATACACATTGTTCGAAATTCCTCTGGAATGCAGTATATAGCAAGTATCAGCACCTTAGCCTAATAAAACTGTCTTAAATATGTACAAGCAACTTTAGCTTCAAAATACTCTTTGCAGCATTGTTTTTTAATAACTCTTCAAATAACAAAAATAATATTTACTTTTGTAAATAAAAAAAAGACTAAAATAAACTGTATTCTCACCACCTAGAAAATTACTATTATGCTGGTTACATATAAAAGTATCTTTCTAGTTTTTTTTTCTGAATATCCCCTTTAAAATTTGAAATGTATTCCATATAGTGTTTCATAACTCACTCTGTACATTAGTATGTAGGACATATTTCCATATCACTAAATATTATTTCATGAATTAATTTTAATTTTAAACTTCAATTATTATAAATAATTCTCTACTATTGGATGTTTAAATCATTTAAAAGTTTTTAAAATCCTAATCAGTGTTGTGATCATCCTTACCTGTTAAGCCTTTGAACATATTCATAATTATTCCCTTAAGAAAATGTCCTAGTAATTGAATTTCTATGTCAAAAATTATTACATATGTTGCGACTTTTAATGCATTGCTAAAATGCTTTCCAAAATCAATTTATCCTCCCATTATCTCCTTTTTCCCAATCATTGGCATCCTCAAGTATTATAATTTTTAATTCCTCTTTGCAATTTAGTTGGTGAAAATTTCATTCCTTAATGATTTTAATTTCATTGCTTTAATTATCAATGAAGCTAAATTATTTGTTATATTGTAACCGGCCAATCCTATTTCTTTTGGCTATTGGTGATCTTTTGCGCACTTTTTTTTTCTATTGGTAGTTGGTAATTGCTCTTCCAATATCAACTGTTTATCAAAGATGTAGCAAATCTTTTTCCAGGTTCACAATTTGCCTTTGATTGTATTTATGGTTTTTTTAAAATAAACTTTAAAAATAAATTATGAGATGGAAGCTAGTTATCTGTTCAAAGTCAAAGTCTATTCAAGTTGAGGAGGAAACAGGAACTAACACAGGCGGACACAACTGAAACCAATTCCTGCATGGCTAGTCTCAGTCCTTCCAAAACTTTGTATTGAGCCCGCTTGCATAAAACATGTGTGTTGGCATGGGTCGACTTACTATCATGTATTGCTTCTGGGATAATTTCCGTAATCGTTCATGAATTCTCAACCAGATTGTAAGCAATTTAAGGACAGGAACACTTTTTTATATCTCCTATCTATTCTTCATAGTTCTAGCACCATGCTCAGCAGGTAATAAGCCTTGAACAATTACTTGTTCATTGACTACAGATGTGTTCCTTTCCTTGTGTTCTATGGCCAAGTCACTGTTTTTCCTTTCTCACAGATTTTATTGAGGCTACCTCTATGTGTGAAAATCACTGAGCTATTTTAAATGAAACAATTTCTGTTCTGAAAAATTATTACTCAAACCTGTATTCAAAATGAGTGATCTACTCAAGTGATAGGTAAATTCAGTCAAAATAGTTGATTTGACCCTTTGCGTTAACCTAGCTTATGCTCAGTCAGTAAAAACACAACATAGCATATAGAATGTTGGTTTTCCCTGTGATACCAGCCACTGCTTGCCTAATGAACTGTGGGGAAAAGGGGCTGTTGCTCTTTCATAGAATAATACTAAAATAATCAAAGAAGTTATGCAAGAATAGATATCAAAGTATTTCTAGAAGCTCTTTTCAAATCCATGATATATATAATTTTAATAAAGTATATATGTCTTTTAAATTTATTTATATGTGCACTACACAATTTTATAATTTTAGATAAATGAACTTTATGAATTCCATACAAAACATAATATTTTAAAAGTGAACATTTTAGGTACACATAAATCTTTTAAGAGATTCTGGTCTAAGCTCACCTGTTCAAATCTATGTACTGCATGGGAAAATTTGTGTGTGTGTGTATGTTTATGTGTATTTGAACACATACACAATAGTACATTCTTCATCACATAAAACTCTTAAAGGAGTTGACACTTAAGGAAAATTAGCTGCTACCACTTTTAAAATGTGATAGATATGGCCTTAAAAGTAAATACTAATTTGCAAATATACTATTCATTGGGCAAAGGCCTGTTTTCTGGTATGCCTTTGATGACCAATTAACATATTTTAAAGGTAAATGTAAATCAGACTTAAAAATAAAAAAAAAATTCTAATACTTAACCAAAAAGAAGACTAAACATTCCTCTGCCAGAATTTGAAACTGACTTAATATACAAGTTAGTGTATAAGCAGTAGTAGATCTCTGAAGCTTAAAGTTTAATTCTTTTTAGATCATCAAGAACTGGAGTATGTTCATGTCTGTTTCTCATAAATGCACATTATAAACACTATCTGTCATCATCCCATGAAGTGTGGTACAGTTGATAGTTTTAGTGAGCAAGAAATCACTTTGGGGTAAAAGTCATTTTTTAAGATTAGTGATGGGATCTGCTAAATGGAGTCTGCAATGGAGAAGTTTGCACCAGAGGCCTTGTGAATAACACAAACACTGGGCTGCATTCTTTGACGCCACCTATTACTAACTAATTATTTGGAGTTCCTTTAAAAGGAAAAAAAAAAAGGTAGTTCCTACCATCACCCAGTAAAAAATGTACTCTGCAATCTTTTCTTGTTTTGCATATGATTGGTAGCATACCTTTTAACTGCTGTAAGTAATAAAAATATATATGTGCAAGTTGGCTATAAGAAATGCCAAAGTTTCACCTAATAAAATTTTGGTATGCCTCGGTTTTCAAAGTAAATTTGATTTATTTGAGCCACCAGCCGTCCGATGACAGCCCTGTGTTTTTTATATGAGTCATGTCCCAAGGGGTCTAGAATATGCCAATGGTGTACCTTGGATTGGATCCAGTGTCCGCAAACAGGTTTTCATTAGACTTTGATGCCGGTTGCATTTGGGAGCAGAGAGGCTGCTGAAAACCAGCTTTGCTTTGGGATCACTTCTTTCTTTTAGAAAAAACAACAAAGATCTTTTTTAGCAAAGCTTCGCGCCTCCACATTGTAGGTGTATGGTAATATTTTAGAGAGCAGTAATCTGTTATTGCAGGTGGTCGGGCTTCAAGCACTTCCGTATTTTGAGAATAGATCAGACGAAGTACAACAACTTTTATTGAAAAATTGCCGAATTTGAAAATTAGAAACACATTTTCTGTGGCTAAGATTAAGTTAGCATGTATTACAGTCACTTGGACTTTTCTGTAGCACTAAAGGGAATATAATTACATAGGTTATTCCACATGTCATGAGATTGGAACCTTAATCACACTTAAAAACCTTTATCATGCTGACGTAGACCCTTACACTTTAATCTCTTTAGTAATTGAAGGACTTTTCTGGTTTTTTTAAGAATATGGAAATAAAGCAAACTCATCGTTTATTTTTATGTAGTAAAAGCAAGTTTTATTCCTGATTTTAAAAAATATATTGTATTCTTTCATGCCCTCAGAGAAGGTTATATGTGAGGATAGAGTCCAAAATTATCCTTTAAAATCTGTTTTTAGGCACGTATATGTATCCTTGTGAATGTGTGTATAATACATACTGTATATAATTTACACGAAATTTCATTCAAAAGTGAAATTTTGAGTCTTATGCCTTATTCCAAAGAAAAAAGTAGAGGTATATTGTTTACCTGATGACAATAAAATCTAAGAGCTTTACCAAGTGAAAATAAAGGGACAAAGAAAGAAAGCCCATTTTTTTTTTATCTAAGGTCAAGAGAATCTCGGGAGACCAAAGTCAACAGAAATATTGTTAAACATCCAGAGCATAACTATGACATTAGTTGTCATTCAAGAATTTAATGACATTATCTTCTGACTTAGAAAATGTATCCTGTGTCATTCAAAATAGTAAGAAATTTTGTACTGCTCTTATTCCCTGTGATATAGACTAGTGTGCTACATATTTTTAAAAGGAAAATGTGCATTAAACCCCCTGGTTTGGATCGAAATCAGATATACAAGTAACTATCAACCAATCAAACAAGTACAGAATTTATCAGAATTAATCTATTTTATAAAATAGAAGTAAAACATTACAGAGCAGACTATTACATAATCAGGTGTTTGGTGATATGGTGTGGGTTATTGTTTTCCAATAATTTTTGTTTGGGTAACTCCCAATTTTTTTTATTAACTATGAACCTTCCTCCCATATTCTTAGGTTGATATCTAAAATTTTTACCATAGTTTTACATAGCTATATAGAGTATAATCTTTAATGCATAAATATCAGCACTTTCATTCTTTTAAATGTATTCAATGAAATCCAATGTCATGGTTATTTGATACCCATCATGATGTATTTAAAAAAATATACAAACAGATTGACTACAAATGGGCTCAAGGGTATTTCTAGGACGATGGGTATGGTCTGAAGCTGGATTGTGGGAATGTTGCTTAATTGTATACATTTATTTAAAGTATGTAATTGCATAGTTGCAATGGGTGAATTTTATGCTATATAAATTATACCTCAAAAAAGCTGCTAAAAAAATACACACAAGTTAGAAACTTCACATCGTTCCTTTGACCTGTATTTTCATTCCAATTCCCTTATAGAATTGTATCCTAGTGTATATTTTCAGGTTTAGAAGTCTTTTGCTGACGATCCCATACTTCTCTGCAGCAGAAATGAGTATATAATGTTAAACTTAATTATTTTTTATATCCTCTGACATAAGGCTGCAAATAGTAAAACATTTATTTATTCCATATTGAATTGTTATAATTCACATACAATTGATCAAAAGCAACATTTATATACACTAAATTTTTATAAATAATTAGATATAAAAATTAGTATTTACTGAACATGTATAATTTAATGAGATGAATGGAACTGTTTCTTCTTTTCATTTAGTTGTTTCTTTTCCATTACTCAGTGCCAAATTGAGACAAAAGTCAACATCAATTTCATTCGAATTTTTTGTTTTTATAGATTTAAGCATCAAGAAACCCTTTTTGCATAAATTATAAGACAGACATATAAAGAGTTTGTATAAACAGGCCCAAGTTTTTAAATATATTTAAAGTTTTTAAAGTTTTATAATATTTTAATAAATATTTTTAAAGTTTTAAATATTTTTAAATTTTTAAAGTCATATAATGATCTATTATTTACATGTTTTAATAATCTAAACTGAGTTAGGTCTCCTCTCAATTTTATAGAAAGCAAAAACTTGAAAACCACCTGACTTGCAAAAGCCAGTCATTACAATTGATCGCTTTCTTAGCATTTAAAACAATATTTTAAATTTTTTGTGGAAGTTTTTACAGTTTTGTGAGATTTTGGTTTGGTGAGAGTTGTGCCTTTCTCTTGTAAACTAGGAGAAGGTTGGTTGTTAGAGGAATGCATTTTATCCTAGGTGAGTTCTTATGCAGATCAGTGCTACACAGGAGCACACGTGGAAACTGGGAATCTGGAAATTGGTTTTCTTAAAGACATCCTTAGCTGTGTGTTCTTTGGAAAGTTTTGTTCATCTTCAGGTGTACCTATACCCCGGTACAAAGATTGGTACAGCCATCAAGAAGTCAGCAGGCAGGAGAAAGTATATGTGGGTGCCTGAAGAGGAAAAGAAGCAGATGCTCTGAACTGAGCCAGGCCTGCAATGATGGGTCAGCTTTAGATATTCAGAAAGAGACAGGAAGGGCATTCCAGGGGAGTGACTCATTTGAGCAAAGGCATGGAGGCAGAATTGACACGTTCTATGTAGAAGAGAAAGAGACTGTCTGAAACTCGTGTGTTGGGTGAGCCAAATACAAGTCCAATCCTAAATGCAAGGAGATTGGGCCTAATGTGGTGAGACATACCCTCAAGAATTACTCTAAGTTTTATCCCTGAATTCTAACTTCATCAATTCAAAATGACAATGGGCATACGTCGTGGGTAGGCAGACATTTAAATTTAACTTGGTGTCCAGAAAAGTGCTTTAGAAAAATTACTTTACTTTTTGTATAAAGAAGTACACAGGTACCTGGAATTAATTTAACCATTCAATACATTTATTAATATAATATTACAACCCAGCTATTCCATGTGCTAGGCATTGGGTGGGCTTATGGACAACTTTTCAGCCCATACCCCAAAATCTAGACTACTCACCCTACTGAACTACCTAGAACTCTTCTAATTGAAGTAATGCTCGAGATGGGATACCAAAAATGTGTGCTGATGTTAAGGGGCACCAAAAAAATCCTCTTGATTCTTCATCTTGCCTGTGGGGACCAGTGCCTCCCCGAAGTTGGTAGCTCCTACTCACATACTGCTTGTTATCTCAATGGAATAAGAGATTATCTTTCTTGATCTAACTAACTGGTGGCTGTAATTAGTGTCAGCAGTGTGAATTTTTTTTAAGATCATAAACATGCACACAAACACAGCAGACAGGGATAGCTGTGTTCAAGTTTATTGTAAAATAACCACATCTAAAATATAGATTGTTCTAGAAAACTTTCCTTTCAAACTCATTTCTGTCAGAAATAGTTTCCAAGCAGTGGTCACTGATCTTATTTTTAGGGTGAACCACACTTAATGCTAGCCCTTAAAGCTTTTCAATCTCTTGAAAAAGATAACAAACGTGAGAGGGAAAGGTTATACCTAAAAGTTACCTCAGCTTCTAGAAGGATTTTGGATTCACTTTTCCTCTATATACTGTATTCAGCTTCCAGTCTACAAGCCTGACTCTTTCCTTTTCTAACTTCCCTTTCATGACTTGGCATCTTTGAACACAGTCTCCCTACATTTAGGACGATCCCCTTGGGGGATCTTCCTGGAACCCCCTTCAGCACCTAGTTCTAGGCCCACCCTGTTTTCCTGATTCCCCCAGGCCCGGCAGCGCTCTGTTCCTCTCTGTACCCACAATGAGCTGAATGTACCGAAATGACCTATGAAAGTGTGTGTTTCCCTGTATTACATTGTTATGGGCTGTGTTTTATTCATCTTTGAATCCTCACCATTTAGCAGGGTTCTTGGCACATGAGTATTGCTCAATACCTGCTTGTTCAATGAATGAACAAACTAATAAGTCCCTGGTACCCACTATGTAAATAAAAAAGAAAAAACAAAAGCTTAACTATAATTATAGGTTACAGTTTTATACAAGCGTATTTTTTTTAGGCTTCATAAATCATAGTGGACCTATGACATTTAAAGCAAAGTTTTGTTTTTGCTGTTATTTGTTGTTGTTTTTGCATTGCAACAAATGAATTGTGTATGTCTGTGTGTATAAAAATGTGTATGTGGTATATGCGTAGTGTGTGTTCCATATGACAAGGTAGCTGTCACCTAGAAATCCTAGAGTTTGATCTCATTTTTCTACCTTATTCCATCTCTTCACAATTTTCTATGCTCTCACTGTATCTACCCACTGCCACCACACATATGAACACACACACAAACACACACACAGAGACACATACACACACACACAGAGAAACATATGCAGACACACATCCCATCTTCTAAGGTGCAGTGGTAAGAAATGGGAGGTAAAATACAGAAATATGGACTGATAAGGGTATCTTCTCACGTTTCAGTGATTCATCTAGCCAACTCAAAGTGAAATTTGCCACTTTAATTGCCTTGCCAATAAGTCTCTTTTGGTTTCCTTGATCTTTTGGGGTAATTTTGTGGGTTTGGGGTGTTGGACATTAAAAAGCGATGTTGGAGGTAGAGACTAAGCTGGATAAACATGAAGGACCCTCAGGGTTCTTGGGCATGTGGAGACCCTCTGGTGGAAAATGAACTGGCATGTCTAAGATTCCTGCTGATGTGGGGTAAGGACTAAGTAATGACCCAGCTTGTGAAATCAGCCCTCTGGGGCTGGCATAGAGTCATAAACCAGGCCAATTAAATTCTTAGAGGAAAATATAATTGTGTAAACTTCAAATGTTGAGTTGAACTATTCAACAGTAAGTTGTTCTTTTAACTGCCAATAGCGCCTGAACCTACCTCTTCCTGTAAGCCAGCAGCTGATGGCAGCTTTGGGCTTGGGTATCTGGGTGCTGGGAGAAACAAAGCCTTTACCCTGAAGTTCTAATGTCCCAACAGGCAACACTGAAGTGCTAGGGATAATACAAATGATGTTTTGGACTTAGAGTTGATGCCAGAATGGATTAAGATTTTGGAGCTGCTGGGATGGGGTGAATGTATTTTGCATGTAAGATCTACATGATTCTTGTTGGGCCAGCAGGTGGAGTGTTACGGGATGAATTGTGTTCCCCCAAATTTCATATGTTGCAGTCCTAACCCCCAGTACCTCAGAATGTTATCATATTTGGGGACATGTCCTTTAAAGAAGTAGTTCAGGTAAAATGTGGTCATATGGTGGGCCCCAATCCAATATAATTGGTGTGTTTACAAGAAGAGGAGATTAGAACATGGTCCTGTGAATGCACAAAGAAAGACCTGTGAGCCATCTGCAAGCCAAGGAGAGAGGACTCAGGAAAAAACAATCTTATTGACACTTTGTTCTTGGGACTTCCAGCTTTCAGAACTGGGAGAATCAAACTTCTGTTGTTTAAGTGACCCAGTCTGTGGTATTTTGTTATGGCAGCCTTAGAAAACTAATGTAATCCCTTAATCCTGGAAATGTTATTTCCTGAGTCTCTTTATATTCTGACTCAGTAAACTTTGTAAGTAATGGGCAATTTGGAGAAGGAAAAGATTAAAGTTTTGAGAGGCCTGAAGCATATACAATTTTAGAGAATTCTCCTCAAGAAAAAAAACAGGTAAGAAAATGAATATTTATAGAATAAGGAAAGAAATCACAACATATTTTAACATTGTAAAGAGCTGACAAATTAAAAAACAAATGAACACGTGAGCATGTTGCTCAAACCTCTCTCTGAAGACTGTTTAAACAGGGACCCTGAGGCACATGCTTGGTTAGTTAGATGTGTGGTACGTTATCTAATAGAAAGAGACCCAGTTCCTCTCTCTGGATAGACTTTGTCCTATCCTCTTGTTAGCTCAATCACAGCAGATTCATAGACAGGATTTCTTTCTCATGAGCCTCTATTGGCCCTTAATTTGTGGTTCCAGGCTAGCCAAAGAAGGCACAAACATGGTGCCTTCTGGAGGAATCCTTGCAAATACCCTGCCCTGTGTAGTAACTGGTCATGATCAGCCACTCTTTTTCAGCAGCATTTTATGCAGATTCCTGTAACTGGGCATTCTTGGCCCTGTCTGCTGCAGGCGATAGAGTAAGGAGGCAGGGCTGATGACCGTGGTGCACAGAAAAGCTCCCCCGCAGTTGCACAGAAAAATCTGAGAGTTTTGGCAAAATTTTTTAGTGTCAGAATTCACTGGATCTCGAATTAGGTTACCAGCGGTGAGGTCATTTACGTGACCCTTTTTCCATTTTCACAGGCAAAGCTTCCCTTTTGCCTTGTTTCTTACAAGACAAAAACTCATAAAGCTGCGCCAGAGAAATATGATTTTTTTTCACACTTCACAAAGCTGTCAAAAAGCCTAGAATCGCCAGTTTTGCTTTTAACGTGCAAAACCTTTCACACAGCTCCAGGCACAACCCAGAATCTGGTGGCCAACCAGTTGGATTTCGTTCCAAAGAAAACAGTAGAAGCATTGTTGGAGAAGAAGATGGCATTGACTTCAGACAGAGCTGGTGGGGGTGTTTGCGTACGCAAAAGAGCAGAAACACTGGCTTCTGCAGGGACAACCTTTATTTCAGAAGCAGGTTTAACAGCCATGTGTTGTGTGTGTGTGCATGTGTGTAGGCATGTTTACTCACATGATAATTTCACATCTTGAATACAGGCCACATTTTTCATCTCCACTTTGTAAAGGGGACATCTGCGGAGCAGGCCAGTATCAGGCCTTGGGGCATGGTCTGATCAGCTTTATCAAATTACCTTTGACGCTCTCACATGTGACTTTCAGTTCTAACAGCTTGTCCTGGGACTTCTCATGCGTCCTACTTTCCTTTTTTTCTTTTCCATGCCCACTCTCAAAATATTTGGTCAGCTAAAACCCGTTATATCTGGCCGTGTACATTTCCCTTCCTTTATTCTATTCCCTACACCAGTGACAAAGTGTGGTCCCTGGACCAGCAGCATCAGCATGGCCAGGACCTTCTTGGGTATGCAGATTCTCACTGAATCAGTGAGTCAGTATATTAAGCAGGCTCAGTAACTGTGCTTTAACATGTCCTGTAGGACACATTGAGCCCTTGAGGGATGTGCCACGAGTAACAGACTGAGGTTCAGGGTAGGTGTACCCTACCCACAGCCGGGACAGTGCTGGGGGTGGCCTGGAAGTTTGGGCACCATGGCTGCCTGTCCCAGTCTTCATCAGGCTCTCTGTCTGTGCTCTCTCTGCTGCATGAGACAACTCACCTACTTCATTGCTCCCCACTCACAAGCCCCTAATGATTGAAAATTTTGGAGACATCATCTCCAGGGGCACACAGCTGTTAAGTGACAGAGCCAAGATTCAAAGGTAGTGTGCTTGGATATAATTGCTGAGCTTTCTTTTATATCTTGCTGCTTTCTCGGAACTAATTTGTTCATAGGTGTAGAACTGGGCTCAGTGGTGGACCTAAAGTTAAACAATAGGAGTCCTGACTTTTGAGAAGTTTATGGTCTAGCGGGAACTCTGGTCTGTGGCTCTACTCGTTCATGGGAGGGCAGATCTCGGAGACCCAGAATGCTGTTCTGGAAAAAACAGCCTTAAAGTCAACAGCTCTGGATTTGAGTTCTGGTTCCTCTAGCCCACAAGTGGGGACCATGAATAAGTTACTTAACCTCTCTGAACTTCAGTTTCAACATTCAATGGCGGTGACAATACCCACTCATGGGCTAGTTGTGAGGATACTTTGGGATTACATATATAAATGGTTTTGCTCAGTACCTGATAAAAGGTAATAAATGTTATTAACATTCTTGTTATTATCATTACTTACCGAATAGGGTTGTTGGGAGAGAGAAAGATGGTAAGGATAAGATTATAGGCATGTTATGGCCACTCAAGAAATGGTAGTTATTTTTATTTTATTATTTTTTTATTATTATGGGTACAAAACAGCTGAACAGTTGTATATCTTTATGAGATACATGTAATGTTTTGATACAGGCATATAATGTGAATTAATCAAATCAGGGTAATTAGGGTAGCCATCACCTCAGGCATTTATCATTTCTTTGTGTCAGGAACATTCTAATTCCACCCTTTAGTTATTTTAAAGTATACTCCAACTTATTATTGGTTATAGTCACTTTGTTGTGCTATCAAATATTGTCCATTCTATCTAACTACCTAACTACATTTTTTATTAATAAGTGCGAGTACATTCAGAAGCACCGGCTATGATGTTACCTCCCTATGTGAGTCATGTGGGTGGTGGCTGGGAGAGCTAGAAGCTGCGAGGAAGGGAGAGAAGTGCAAGAGGATCGTGGGACAACTCTGCTTCCCACATGTGAGTGTTCTAAAAGCAGCTCAGTGAGCACTGAGACATGCCACAGGCTTGATCACATGAATGTTACCTCTTCCTTCCTTTGAAACCCTGAATTTAAAGAAAAGAGTAGGACAATGGTCGCAGGATGTATCACAGAGGCCAAAGGGTTCCTATATACTTTGCTAAAAGAAATACAACCCAAAAAATCAGTGGGGCCCAAACTCGATTTGTCACCTCTACTCTGTTTTAATCACATCAGGCATTTGTTGGATGTTCTTGGGTAGCTGTGGTTTCTTAACCATAGAGTCCAGTCACAGACTGTCCAAGGAATCCTTAGCAATCCTACACCATCTGCAAGTTGGGGTCTATATGCAGATTCTCGGCCTAGAGATTGTGTTCATAT
The DNA here is from genome assembly GCA_008750895.1 of Mirza zaza. Classification (NCBI taxonomy): domain Eukaryota; kingdom Metazoa; phylum Chordata; class Mammalia; order Primates; family Cheirogaleidae; genus Mirza; species Mirza zaza. Next base: position 26,424 of record VSMD01082375.1, read on the forward strand.
GCCTTTTTAGTTTTGGTAAAATTTCACCAAAAACAAAATTCAAGTTTCACAGATAGAATGTAAGAAGTAGCTTTGGGTTATAAATCTTCATAGAAATATAATCTCTTTATTACAGAGCCAATTAACTTCCCAGATCTTTGGAAAAATTACCTTTTTTAAGACTAGAGTATTTTGAGTTTTGAATTTCTTATTTTGAGGAAAGGATAGAATATATAAAGTACCCTATAATCTCCAGAGAGATGAGGCAGGAAATACCAGCTTGAAGCTTACAAAAATGGTAATGACCAAATTTCCCAAGAAAGTAATCTTACAACATTTTATGGTCATCAGTTCATTTTATACACAAGTAAACAGTGATAAAATGAGGTGATGTATAAGCAAGTTTGTAACCAGCTGTGCCTTTTATAATTATACAGATGCCCTAACTCTTGATAGAGCAGGCGTTGATTTTTATAGTGTAAGACAATTACCACAATTGTTCATGCAGTTCTCTTGCAAGGAAACAATTCTGCATTAACTAAAGACTTAATGTGTGACTTAATATTGTTTACATCAGGTTCCTGCTACCAGGTGCCATGCTACCCCTTTCAGTTGGCAGAAGCAGAGTTGCAGAACCAAGCCATCGAACTTCAAAATAATCTGAACAGAGCTAAATGCAACTTTGTTAGGGTTGCCCCCACCCACATGCTCCCTCTTTTCCCACTCTTTGCCAATCCTTCCAGCCTGGGTGTCAGCTTGACCTTGCACATTCTCTGCTCACATTTGACTACTCACCTGCTGACACCTTGTTCTTGATGTTGGTGCTTTTCTTCCTCTTCCTAACTTCAGGGCTGACACTGCACAACTCCTCTCCAACCACTCAGATTCCTCTCACCCTTGTAGCTGACCTGAGTTCGTGCCATATTATGTCTTATTTTGCTTATTTTATATATCTCACCTACACACACTCATACAGTAAGATGTGTTTGCCATAGCTATCTAAAGTAGACAGCTACGTTTAGTTCAGAACACTGGCATTTATGATTTAAAAAAATCTAATTAGCAAATATGTTAATAGTTTTTCCTGTTTTAGAATATTTAGGAGCCATCTACATTCAATATCATGTTATGTATATATGTGAGCATGCCTTTATGAGCAATGTCTTTATGCATTGAAGAAATATAATTACCATCTCAGAATATGATTTCTCCTTTATTCTGTTTTATATTGCTGAAAAAAGTTTCAAAAAATTTCTTTCTATTGAGTGCTAAGAGATATTTACTACTACAGCTGCTTTAATGAATAAAAATCTCATTTATTTCCATATAATTGTGCTAAGACGTAAAATAAATCACTAGCACTATGTTCTCTTAAAGCTAATCAGACCCTTGAAATATTTTTTACACTGTTAAATTTTTTACACTGTTAAATTACACTGTTTTCTATTTACTTATAAATGGGATAAAGATCAACTTAAATTTGGATGAAATAAGCACAGATAGAATTAATAAGCAAGCTTTGCAATATTGTTCACTAAATCTTAATATAGTTACAAAGATAAACATGGATTAAATAAGTGCAATAGAATTAATAAGCAAGTTTTGAAATATATATTTTCATACACAGACCTATGAACAGTTAAAAATTCTACTTGGGCTACATTCACCAGTGCTATTTACCCCTCAAAGGAACTCACGTTCTCACACCACTAGTCTGAGTAATAACAGTAATGTTGTCTAATACCTAGAAAGATCTTACGGTGTTGCAGACACTGTTCTAGTGTGATCTCTGTGTTTGTCAATCCTCATGACTATGTGCAGTAGACACTATTGTTATGAAGAGACAGAGACAGCAGATGTTAAGTAGCTCACCCCAAATCACATCACTTCTAAGTGGTTGGGGAAGAATCGAACCCAGCCTTCCTCCAGAGCCTGCATGTGGAGCCCCTCTGCTCTGCAGCTTCCCTAACTAGAGTTCAGAATTTCACCATGAGCAGGGGCTTCCAAGGGGCTACAGAAAACAAAGAGAGAGACCAAATTGAGTAACTATATCTAATTTCACTCCTTCCCTCCACCCCAATAAAAACAACAGTAAAGGGATTTCTTTTAAAGACAAATTCAGAAAGAGGAGAAAATGGGAGACAAGATTGCAGCAACGAAATTTAGGAGGTTGGAAAGTTGATGGATGAGTAGGAACTAAGTAGCTGACCCAAGAAAGCTGAATACTAAGCCAGCAGTACGGAACCTAATGACAACTAATGAATACTCCAGAATTTACCAGTCTCAGGAATTGATGGCACCAGGAATCTCTGGACTGTGAGTGAGAGAAGAATACTTGCCATCTATTTAGGAACTGATTCTTGGATCCCAACACCCACCCAAAATTGTTCTCTCACCTTCTATTTTCCTAAATATTTAAGAGTTCTTTATATGTTTGATGGGATCAGCGAAATCATCTGAGTTCAGAGTTTTGCAGTTTTTATAATTTCAATTCCTTTAATAGATACAATTTCTCCCATGAGAATGATTAAAATGTAAAAGACTGACAAAACCAAACGTTAGTGGGGATATTGAATAACCAGAACTCTCATATTATACTGGTGGAACTATAAAATAGTAACACCATTTTGGAAAACTGTTGGAAAGTTTTCTGGAGAGTTAAACTTAACATTTACCCTATTATCTACCAATTCCACACCTAGGTATTTATCCAAGAAAAATGAAAGTACATGTCCACAAAACATTTACACAGGAATGTTCATAACAACCTTACTCAGATTTGCCAAAAAGCAGGAAACAACTGGAATTTCCATCAACAGAGGAATGACAAAAAAATATTGCTATATGCCCATACAATGAACTAATACTCAGCAATAAAGGGAATGAACTACGAGTGCACTCAACAACAGGGAGGAATCTCAAAAACATTGTGTTGAGCTACAGATCCTAGACACAAAGGAGTACATTCTGTATGATTCTTTTTATTTTAAGTGCAAGAACAAGCAAAGCTATTCTATGGCAATAGGGTCAGACAGTGGAGCCTCTGGGATAGGAAAGGGCATTGACTGGAAAGGGGCATGAAGGGACTCCCAGAGACAATGGAAATGTTCTGTGTCTTGCTTGAGGTGGTGCTTACAGATGCATGTAAGTGCCCAGACGCATTACACTGAACACCTATGATTGGTGCATTTTATTGTATGTAAATTTTACTTCGGTAACTTTAAAATATTCACAAGTAGCCAAGCAAACTAAACAATGTACATTTATGAATCTGATTTCAAATAACAACAAACCTTTATGTTTCAGGCACTTTCCAAGAGCTTTATACCAACAAATTAATTCAATCCTTTCATTATCTCTGTGAGACATTCATATTACACCAATTTTACAGTTAAGGAAACTAAGGTCTAAAAGTAAGAAACCTGCCCTGAGTTGCACAGTGAGTCATTGGTAGAGCTGGGATTGAACCCAAGTAACATGAGTCTAGAGCCTGTACATTAGTCTACTCAATAACTAAAAAGAAAGATGGGGAAATAACAAAAACAAGATTGAGAAAAAGGGACACCTAAATAATAAAGCTTCTGAAAATGGAGCTCTTTTTGACAAATTTTTCTGTAGCACAGAGGAGAGTTTGGAGTGGCTCCTGAGGGCTAAGCTCTTGACAGCTTCAACAAAGAGAAAAAGGCAGCGAGGTTCTTCTAGGTTCTGGCCTTTCCCGTGGGTCCGCTCCTTGGTCCGAAGAGGGAATTGCCTGTGCTCCTGGGCTGGCATTGCCTAGACATGAGAATGAGGAGGTACCATGGGGTCAGAGTCCCGTGTGGTTTGAGCACAGGTGTGCATGGCATAACTGTTCCAGAACATTCCCTTTAACGTCAGACCTAAATTCCAGTGCTGCATCTGTGATTTTATATTTGTATGATCCTTTTACCCTCAGTTTTCTCATCTATAACCACAATACCTATCTGACAGTTGTTAGTTTGAAATGAGGTATTCTCTCCTTCCTCCTCACTAACAGATGCCCTATTTTGTTCAGAGTGGCAACATGTCTGGCTAAACACCTTTTTGGATGCCCTCCCAATGAGGGGTGACCATGTGACACAGCTCTGACTTACTAGGAAAAAACATAAGCAAAAGTCCGCCAGTATGTTTGGGAGAGTTTGGGCTCTCCTGCTACTTATACCCCCTTCAGTCTTTTTCTTCCTTTCTGGAATTTCAGTGTGAGGCTGGAGGCAAAGCAATCATATTGCCACCATGAGGACAAAAGCTGTATGCTAAGGATGAGAGAGCAAAAATAAGAAGCCAAGGTCACTCCTGACCATTGGATCCCCTGCTCTAGCCCAGGATGGCCTATCACCAGACCTCTTGTAACCTCTTGTAACACGAGAAAGATAAATCCCGCCAGTGGCCAACCTACTATATTTTCGGTTTTTGTTGTTAATACCTTTAGCTGGATGCTATCTTTAACTTATCTTTCATCCAGAAAGCTAATCAGAATCATTAATAGGTGACAGATAACTGCTACCCCCTGCCACCAAATAAGTTGACAGCATGCGAGTGTTATTTCGACCTCTGGTATAGAGTTTGTAACAAAATATATCACTGGAAAATATTCTGTTTTGAAACGCTGGTATGACTGTACATTATATCTCTTTTCATGCCTGTTGCTGGTTTTCCTGGGCATAGACATTAATGTATACCATTTTCAATCATAGTTTCAAAAGATTTTTCTGTTCACATTTTATTTCTGGCACAGTTACGATATATCCTTGATAATTTTTCAGTCCTATCACTATTTTAAAGATAATTAAAGGAGGAAGTTACCCTTGCCTTTCTTCTCTTCAAAGCCAATTTGTTTAGTATGAAATGATAATTTATAAATCAACAGCATTTATTAAGCATTTGCCATTCTGATCAATGGTCTGAATGTGTTATGTAATTCGACTTACAAATCCTCACAAAAATTACTTGAAGGGAACAGAAACAGAACTATTATTAGAAACAGAAACATATAACAGAATCAATGCCCTATTATAAATATTTTACCAAAATGAAATGAGACACAGAGTGATTAAGCAACGTTGCAAGTGAAAGAGCCGGGGTTTGCCATCAGCAGTCTGAATCCAAGCCTTCCTAGCATTACTCATGTGCCCTACTTTTAATTGCTGTCTAAGGCAGCCTGAAGTCACAACTGATCAATAAAACTCAGAGATATTTAGTTGCTGTATGTGCAGGAGTGAGTTTGTGTGTGTGAAAGATAGATAGAATACAGAAAGATCTCTCTCTCTTTATCTCTGTGTGTGCGTATATATATATATATACACACACACACATATATATTTGTATCTATTGATCTCTCTCTTTATAGATACATATATAGACAATCTCTATATAAATTTATGTATAGAGAGAGATCAGGAAATGAGGATGATGATAAGAATTTTTATTTTGGGGGGAGTACAAGATTGTACATGAGAAAACATTTCCTTTTAAATGTCACTAAAATGCGAAATGAATATGTCATTTTTGAACATTTAGTTGATGGTCTAACGCTGTTAAAATTTTTAAATTCATGAACAAATGTATGCTAGGTCTTCAAAACTGGAAAGAAATTCTAATTAAGCTATTATCTGATACAGTAAATTTCTATGCTGGAAATTTTTTCATTTAGGGAAGAAAGAGACTCATAAGATATAGAAAATTAGACTATGTAGAAAGAATGTTACAAATAAAATAATTTCCTATTTAAAAATAATAAATACTTAAATGAAAAGGAGTTAGAAGATAGTTATCTTTAACTTACTAATGTATCTAATATAATGTGAGCAATATTTTCTATAATTAAGTTTAGGTTAGATATAAGAAGATTGTTGCATGAAATGAAACTTGACTAAGAAACATAAGTGTAAGTAATAATAATAATAAAAAGCTGTATTACAGAGCACAATTGAAAACCTGACTTTATATTTTATCTTGTTTTCAAAAATGGAAGAAAATTGTGGATCAACTTAACTAGATATACTGAGTACTTCAGGTTGAAACAATGGTATAGAAATAATTTTTAAATCTTAGCTTTTTGATCTCTCTTTGAGCTATTTTGGACTATTGCATCATGTTATTTCTGGCTGAAGATTGCTGAAACCATGTGTACGCAGGATTAGTCCTAGACAACAGCAAATACAATCCAGCAACCAAGAAGTAGGGTTGGAAAAAGAGGCAATGGGTGCTGGCTAGCCAAGGTCAATATTGGAAAGTCACAAGGACACATTAAGAGCTAAGCTAGGAAAGTGGAGCATGCAAGCATTGCAAGTAGTTTCCAGAGCAATCCAAGCGTTTTATTAATGGGTTGAAAATACACATATCTGCTTTTGTCACTTGATATCTTAAATATTCTGTCTTGCTTGATGCAATGTAGAGTCGTTAGCACATTTAATTCTCTGAAATTTACCAATATCATTTATGTTGAAAAAGTAATTGATAACGTTCTACACCCATTCCTAATTAGAAGAGCAGGAATGGACTAGAAATGATAAAAAAAAAAATCTCTATTAAAGCTACAGCCAATACCATACTCAGTGATGAAGCACTGGCAGTGCCCAAGAAACTCAAGAACATACAAGGTCATGCTCACTGTTATTGCTGTTCACACTGGTTATGAGGTTCTGGCTAATCCAGTAAGTCTACACTGTGAAGTAAAAGGTGTGACTGAAGGTAAGAAAACAATTATTATGTGCATCTGAAATTATTTTAGTCTTAGAACTAAAGAGCCACAACTAAAAATTCTTAAAATAAGGAAGATAATTCAGCAAAGTGGTGAAATACAATGTAAATATCCAAAATAACTTTTCTTTGTGTGAGCAATAACTAATTAGAAAATTTCATTCACAATAGTAGCCTAAAACATGAAATAACTAGGAAAAAGCAACAAAAAATGTAACTTTTATGAACTAAACTGCAAAAGTAATTTGAAAGACGTGAGAAGGAGATGTCATGTTTCTGAATAAGGAGATGAAATATTAAAAATAAGTTACTTATTTACCAATCAAAATTTAAAATGTTTTTTAGCTTAACTAAAATGATTCTAACATTGAACTAGGTAATAAAAATAGACATGAGAATGGCTGATAAAATCTTGACCGAAGGGAATATTAAAGTCAGACTTGCACTACCATACAGTAAAATGTAATATAGAACTCTGGTGGTTAACACCACATGGTATTTGCAAAGAATTGTCATATCAATGGCAAAGAATTGATAGATTGAACCAAGATAGATAACATTGAAACAGACTCTAGTATATAAAGAACATATTATATAATAAAGAAAATGTCACAAGCTAATGGGGAAGGCTTTTTTTATCTAACAAATAAGGTTGAGGATACTAATAAACTACAGAGAAAAGGAAGATGCTCAGAGAAGAAGAAACATGTACAGTGAAAAAACATAAAAAGATGCCAAATCTTGCTAGTAATTCAGGAAATATAAATTAAGGCCACATTGATTTACCATTTAATACTCACTAGATTGGCAAAAAATAGCGGTCAAATACTGAATGTTAGAGAAATGTGGATCAAGGCAAAATACTATATCTTGCTAGTGAACATGCACATTGGTATAGCCATGTTGAAATTTGCATTAGCTTTTCAATTTGAAGGCTCACATTCCCTACAACCTAGCACTTTCAATCCTAGATATACACCTCACAGAAATTCTTGTACATGGGTGCTAGTAGAAATGTTGCTAGTATGAAATGTTCTTAGCAGCATTGTTCATATTAGTAAAAAACAGTAAACAAAATATTTATTGACAATAGAATAAAAAATAAATTGTGGTGTATTCACACAATGAAATAGTATACACTAGTGAAAGTAAATTGGCAAAGTCATAAATGAATACTAGAAACAAACTGTTGTGGAGAAAAAAGGCAAGTTATAGACCACTACATATAGCATGATAACATTCTTATAAAACTCCAAAACAAGCAAAAAATAAATAATGTATTATTTAGGAGATAATATGTGTGAGAAGGCTTTTTTTAAGTACAGTCATGATAAATTCAAAACTCAGAATAGAACAGGGTTTCTCGACCTTGGCACTTTTGAAGCAGGTAATTCTTTGTTGCAGGAGACTGTCCTATGCATTGTTGAATGTTTATGACACAAGTAGAATAATCCTCAAATTCATGAAAAGGTTCATTCCTTATTTTGTTGTTTATTATACATTTAATTTAATTTAATTTTTTAATTTGAAACTATTATGGGGTACAAATAGTTTGGTATTTTGTTTACTTGAATGGCTTTTATAATGCTTGAGTCATGGTTATAAGAGACCCATCACCCAGATATTGTTCATTGTACCCATTAGGTAGGTTTTCACCCATCCTCCCTCCCAGCTCCCCACACGTTAATGTCCGTTGAGTTTTACTTCTCTCTATGTACATGTGTGCTCATTGGTTAGTTCCAATTTTATAGTGAGTGCATGTGCTGTTTGTTTTTCCATTCTTGAGGTACTTCACTTAGGATAATGGTCTCCGGTCTCATCCAAACTTCTGCAAAAGGCATTAATTCATCCTTTTTATGGCTGAGTAGTGCTCCACAGTATACATATGCCACATTTTGTTAATCCACTTATGAACTGATGGGCACTTAGATTGATTGCACATCTTTGTAATTGTGAATTGCACTATATTAAACATTCATTGGTAGGTATATTTTTAACAAAATGTCTTCTTTTCCTTTGGGTAAATAGTCAGAAGTGGGATTGCTGGATCAAGTGGTAGGTCTACTTTTAGTTCTTTGAGGAATCTCCATACTGTTTTCCAAAGAGGTTGTATTAATTTTCAGTCCCACCAACAGTGTATAAGTGTCCCTTTCTTTCTGCATCTATGCCAGCATCTATTATTTTTGGACTTTTTAATAAAAGCCATTCTGACTGGAGTGAGGTGATATCTCATTGTGGTTTTAATTTGCATTTCCCTGATGATTAATGATGTTGAGCGTTTTTTCATATGTTCATTAGCTATTTGTCTATCTTCTTTGGAAAAGCTTCTGTTCATGTCTTTTGCCCACTTTTTGATGGAGCTGTTTGATTTTTTTCTTGCTGATTTGCTTAAGTTCTTCATAGTTCTGGTTATTAGTCCTTTATCAGATATATAGCTTGTGAATATTTTCTGCCATTCTGTAGGCTATCTATTGCTTTCCTACTTATTTCCTTGGCTATCCAGATGCTTTTTAATTCAATCAAGTCTTGTTTATTTATTTTTGTTGTTGTCATGATGGCCTTTGGAGTCTTCATAAATTCTTTGCTTAGGCTGATACCTAGAAGAGTTTTTCCCACATTATCTTATGGAATTCTTATGTTTTAATGCCTTTGACTAAATGGGCTTCATCCCAGGGATGCAGGGATGGTTTAAACATATGTAAGTCAATAAATGTGATTCAAACATTAACAGAAGCCAAAACAAAGATCATATGATCATCTCAATAGATGCAGAAAAAAGCATTTGAAAAAATTCAGCACTCTTTCATGATAAAAACCTTCAACAAACTAGGCATAGAAGGAACATATCTCAAAGTTGTAAAAGCCATATATGACAAACCCATAACCAGCATCATATTGAATGGGGAAAAGTTGAAAGCAGTCCCACTAAGAAGTGGAACAAGACAAGGATTCCCATTGTCACCACTTCTATTTAACATAATACTGGATGTCCTAGCTAGAACTATCAGGCAAGAGAAAGAAATTAAGTGTATCCAAATTTGGAAAGAGGAGGTCAAACTATTACTTTTCACAGACAATATGATCTTATATCTAGAAGACTCCAAAGATTCCACCAAGAGACTCTTGGAACTGATAAAGAAATTCAGCGAAGTCTCAGGTTACAAAATCAATGTACACAAATCAGTAGCATTCCTGTACACCAATAATAGTAAAGGTGAGAGTCAAATCAAAAACTCCATTCCATTCACAATTACCAAAAAGAAAAGAAAATACCTAGGAATATACTTGACCAAGGAGGTGAAAGACCTCTACAAAGAAATCTATGAAACACTGAGGAATTGCAGATAATATAAACAAGTGGAAAAACATACCATGCTCATGGATTGGTAGAATCAACATTGTTAAAATGTCCATACTACCCAAAGTGATTTACAGATTCAATGCAATTCCCATCAAAATACCAACATCATATTTCACAAACCTAGAAAAAATAATGCTACACTTTGTGTGGAACCAAAAAAGATACCAAATAGGCAAAGCAATCTTAATTTTAAGCAAAAAGAACAAATTGGGAGGCATCACGTTACCAGACTTCAAACTATACTACAACGCTATAGTAACTAAATCAACCTGTTATTGACATAAAGATAGAGACATAGACCAATAGAACAGAGCAGAAAACTATGATATAAAACCATCCACATACAGCCAACTGATCTTTGACAAAGAAGTCAACAATATACACTGGGAAAAAGAATCCCTATTCAATAAATGGTACTGGAAAAATTGGATAGTCACATGTAAAAGAGTAAAACAGGACCCATATCTCTCACCACTTACTAAAATTAATTCAAGATGGATAAAGGACTTAACTACATATCATTTTTAAAAAACAGTGTTTGATCTGGCATAATGTATCTTCTTCTCTAGAGTGTCCTATGTCTCAGAGAGTGTTTATTAATCTAGTATGTATCCAACTTCATTTTTATAATGGATAATAAAAAAGGATTTAAAATTATTTAAGAGTTTGCTATATTTGCAACTACTGACTTGGGTAGTCCTAGGCCTGGCATAAACCCTGACATTTATTAAATCTGCTCTCTACCAGCAACTGATGCACAGCATGCTCTGCTCTTTGTATTTCTAATTTTTGTGAACCCTTTGACCAAAATCTGATGATGTAAAAACAAAACAAAACAAAAGAATAGGATCCATGGCAGTGGTGGTTAAATGAGTTTAAGAAGTTGTTAAAGCATTGTCATAGTCAAGAAAATGATTCCTTTCCTTCAAACCAGATCCAAACTCTGGATGTTAAAGGAGAGAAAATGAAATTTTATTTTATTTATTCCTGATGAGAATATGCTGCCACAGTCCAACTGATAAATATTCTATGTGAACTCTTGGAGCCCACAGGGTCATCTCAGCCAACACATACTGGAATCTCTTTCTCCATCACAAAGAAGTAGATACTTATCTTTCTCTGTTCATGGGATATGTAACTAGATATTTTTATGGTGTAAGCATATGCCACCTGTCACTACCTAACCTTCATTTTAAAAGGAGACAGAGCAATAGAAAAGGCCCTGGATTTGATCCAAACTCTTCTTATATAATCTAGAAGAAATCATCTAATCTCTCTGAAACATAGTTTCCTGGTCCATAAAATCAGAGTAACCAGAACATCTGCCTATTGTACTTTACAGGGTGGTTGAGAGAATTGCTTAAGGTTATGTCTGGAAAAGTGCTTTGGGAATTATTTATATTAATATCTGTCTACCTACACCTGTGGCTATATACATATAGCTCCCCAGAGATATAGTGTGTAATAATTAGATTGATGGACTCAGATTATCACCAGGATGTTTCTATTCTGAAGTAGATTATTTATTTTCATGAAGGTCACAAAGAGGAAGAAAAACAGTTTGTGGCTTGCTTGTTTGCTTATTTGCTTTGTGAGTAATTCCATCCAATATAGCTCACAGCCTTTCTCTCCATTCCCAACAGTCAAGCATTCTGGCCATCACTCCTACAGTTTCAATCACTGTCTCAATAAATCAAGATGCCAGTGCTTGGCCACTCAGATCTCAAAAACTTCACACACAGATTTGTGTAACTCGGTGGTTCTCAACTGGCACCAATTTTGCTCCCCATCTCCTAGAGATATGACAATGTCTGGAGATATTTTTGGTTGTCACAACTTGGGTGATGATACTGCTGTCATCTGATGAGTAGAAGCCAGGGATGCTGCTAAACATCCTACGATGCACAGGACAGCCCCTCATTCCCAACAGCAATTATCCAATGTCAAATGTCAATAGTGCTAAAATTGAGAAACCTTGACATAAGTCAATACCAGGCAATTGAGAAATGGTCCATTCCTTGTACATCCAGAGTAACTGGCCAATTTGAATGGAATTCAAATGGTTCTACTTGCTTTGGCTCATTCACACCATCATATCAAAATGCTTTAATAGGTCTAGTGTGTCAATTTCTTTATTTATGTTCTCTTAGCCTCCAGGGAATTGAATCAATGGAACATTTTGATACTTAATTTAACTGCAGTCAAATGGAATTATTCTTGGTCTAAAAAATATTATAATTTTCTCTACATTGAGTCTCTGCAACTGGTTCTTCAGCTTTTGTTTTGAGCCTAAGTGGAAAAGTTCCTACTTAGGGTTGAATTGTTCTATTCCCACTTAAAGACATTCAAACAGACAATTATATTGGAAGGAATTCTAATCCGCTAGAGGGCAGGAAAACAAAGCAGAGGGTAAGGATGTAAAATAATCTTCTTGGCAAATGAGAGGGCAGTTGCTAAGCTGGATTGGCCAGAGGAAATAGGAGGCTGGAGCCACCTATATCATTTTAACACCATAACAAGAATCTCGGTGGATTATCACTTGCAGTATGTTTGGATAAAAATGTCTTCCTACAATCATCAAAATACAATAATAAAGCAATTGAATGGATCAAAGTTATACAACCAGTAAGATACTACTCATTCTTGTTCTTCATTTTATACTTACTTACCAGGGCATAGTACTTTTTTATTAGGCTGGCGATACAATACCAAAAGTTGATCTGCTGAGGATGTCATTTTATATCTTAAGATAGATTTTTTGGCCACTTTTTAATGGGGTTGTTTAATTTTTCCTTGCTGATTTTCCTGAGTTTTATATAGATTCTAGTTATCAGCCCTTTATCGGATGTGTAGCATGGAAATATTTTCTCCCATTCTGCAGGTTGTCTGTTTGCTCTCATGAGAGTTTCCTTGGCTGTGCAGAAGCTTTTTAATTTGATCAGGTCCCATTTATTTATTTTTGTTTTTGCTCTGATTGTCTTTGGGGTCTTCTTCATAAATTCTTTGCCTCAGTCAATGTCTATAAGAGTTTCCCCAACATTTTCTTCTAGAATTCTTATAGTTTCATGCCTTAGGTTTAAGTCTGTTATCCACTGTGAGTTGACTTTTGTAAGATGTGAGAGGTGTGGATCCTATTTCAGTCTTGTACATGTGGCTATCCAATTTTCCCAGCACCATTTATTGAGTAAGGGTTCTTTTCTCCAGTGTATGTTTTTGTCTGCTTTGTATAAGATTAGAAGGCTATATAAGGATGGTTTTATATCTGGGTTCTCAGTTCTGTTCCACTGGTCTATGTCTCTGTTCTTATGCCAATATCATGCTGTTTTAGTTACTATAGCCATGTAGTATAGCTCGAAGTCTGGTAAATTGATACCTCCCAATTCGTTCTTTTTGCTTAAAACTGCCTTTGCTATACAAGGTCTTCTCTGGTTCCATATGAAGTGCAAAATTATTTTTTCTAGATCTGTGAAAAATGATGTTGGTATTTTAATAGGGATTGTGTTGAATATGTAGATCAATTTGGGTAGTATCGACATTTTAACAATGTTGATTCTGCCAATTCATGAGCATAGTATGGTTTTCCACCTGTTTACGTACTCTGCTATTTTCTTCCTCAGTGTTTCATAATTCTCCCTGTAGAGGTCTTTTACCTCCTTAGTTAAACATAATCCTAGATAACCCCATTAAAAAGTGGGCAAAGGACATGAACAGAAACTTTTCAAAAGGAGACAGACTAATGGCCAACAAACATATGAAAAAATGTTCAACATCTCTAATCATCAGGGAAATGCAAATTGAAACCACAATGAGAGATCACTTAACTCCAGTGAGAAGGGCTTTTATCAAAAAGTCCCAAAACAATAAATGCTGGCATGGATATGGAAAGATAGGAACACTCATACACTGCTGGTGGGACTGCAAACTAGCACCACCTCTATGGAAAGTAATATGGAGATACCTCAAAGAGATACAAGTAGAACTACCATTTGATCCAGCAATCCCATTACTGGGCATCTACCCAAAGGAAAAAATGACAATCTATAAAAAGGACATCTGCACCAGAATGTTTATAGCTGCACAATTCACAATTGCAAAGATGTGGAAATATCCCAAGTGCCCATCAATACGTGAGGAGATTAATAAAATGTGGTATACGTATACCATGGAGTACTACTCAGGCGCAAAGAACAATGGTGATCTAGCACCTCTTTTCTTATCCTGGATAGAGCTGGAGCCATTCTACTAAGTGAAATATCACAAGAATGGAAAAGAAGCACCACATGTACTCACCATCAAATTGGTATTAACTGATGAACACCTAAGTGCACATATAGTAATAACATTCATCAGGTGTCAGGCAAGTGGGAGGGGGGAAGAGGAGTTGGGTATATTCACACCTAATGGGTGTGCAGTGCACACCATCTGGGGGATGGACACATTTGAAGCTCTGACTTGGGTGGAGCAAAGGCAATATATGTAACCTAAACATTTGTACCCCCATCATATGCTGAAATAAAAAAAAAGTAGCTTTCTTAATTTTCACTATGATTTAGGAAGCAATTTCATAGAAATGCATTCAAAGAGAAATCATTACTGATACTCATATGAAAATAATATGCTTAAAAAGTTTTTTTCTTTTATACCTCTCAACATTGACAGTGTGACTAATGTACTTGGTAGTATGGGAAATCTGCAAGGCAATGACATCACAATATGTAATTTGTCCCTTGTGTATTCACGGAAGTCAAAGTTCTCTTGTACACTTAAATAATCAAAAGGCCTAACTTGAAATGAGAATAGTATCCAGAATAAACAAGTTGAAATATTCTCTTTCCCCCTCAACCTAGCTTTTTTCCTCTGTAGTTTTAAAGTTTGGAATGAGATTGTCATAATAGTTTGACTTCCATTTATAATTAAACAATTATTTTAAAAAGAAGGAATGAAAGAGGAATTTTAGTGAGCATTAAAATTATTGATGTGGGGTGATGTGCACTCTTATAACTTTGACTCAAATGGTACAAAAGCAATTTATGTAAGCAAAGCATTTGTACTCCCATAATATTCTGAAGTAAAATTTTAAAAAGTTAATTGATGTGTTGTTTCCTGTGAGTTCTTCTGTTTGATGAAGTTCCTTACACTGATTTTTTGTTGCTAGCAACTGAAATACCTACTAATACTCTCCAGCTCTGTAAGAATCGCACAGCATTGGCTACATATGTTTACCATTATCTGCAGAACTGTCAGACCCTTTATTCCAGTAGAGGCCTGCATGGAAATAGGCCAGAATATGGGGGAACACAGTTCCGGTAGTGAAATTAGCAACTGGACAACATTCCCAGGGAAGTGGCTGAGTTCAGTTCTGGCAGAAATCCCATTGCTGCTAGTATAAAATAATAAAAATTAAAAATAAAAGAAATATAAAGGGTAAAATATATTTGGGGAACTAAAAAGAGATAAGTACCTATAAATTGCAGTCTATCAAAAAGTAATTCTTATATTTCTTTTCATTTATGCTATGATTTTGGTTATTAGGTGACTTCTGAGTTTGAAATGGAAAAATGCCTTTCTGAACCTGGATTATTGATGAAGATTTAACACATAAGACTGGAAACATTTTGACATTGAAGAGAATTTTAAGAGTTTATCTAATTATTGTGGTCACAGGATTTGAAAGCCATCATTATGGTTGAATTAAACTGTAGCTATTATTTTTATTTACCCCAATTTTATCAATCACCAAATCAAATGTGGTGAAATAGAAAAAGGAAATTAGTTTTTCAGTGTACTCTGTAAAATGTTGTTAGGAATAACTTAAAGCATGAAGAATCACTAGAAGATATATTATTAATTTATGATATTTCTTTTTTTCATCCCAGCTTCATTGAAGTATAATTAACTAATAAAAATTATATATATTTATGGTGTACAATGTGATGTTTTGATATATCCATATATCAAAGGATATATGGATATATCATGGATATATCCATATATATCCATATATCAATATACATTGTGAAGTTATTAAATCAAACTAACTAACATGTCCATCAGCTCACATACTTTTATTATTTGATAAGAACATCTAAGATCTACTCTCTTTTCCATCTTGAAGTATATGTTATTATTAACTATAGGCACCATGCTGTATAATAGATTTCTTGAACTTATTCCTTCTGTCTAATTGGAATTTTGTGTCCTTTGACCAACATCCCCCAACACCCTCAACCCCTAGCCTCTGGTAACCACCATTCTACCATCTGCTTCTATAAGTTCAATTAATTTAAATTCCACACATAATTGAGATGCAGTATTTGTCTTTCTGTGCCTGGCTTATTTCACTTAGCATAACATCCTTCAAGTTCATCTGCGTTGTCACAAATGACAGAATTTTCTTTTTTTTTTAAAAAAAAAAAAAGGCTTAATAGTATTTTATTGTATATATTCTTTATTCATTCATCTATTTAGGGACACTTAGGTTGATTCCATATCTGGACTATTGTGAATAATGTTCCAATGAACATGCAAGGGCAGATGTCTCTAACATACTGACTCTATTTTCTTTGCATATATATCCAGAGGTGGGATTGCTGGATTATGAGGTATTCTATTTTTAACTTGAGGAACCTCCATACTGTTTTCCATAATGGTTGTACTAATTTACCTTCCTACCAACAGTGGCAAGGGTTTCTTATTCTCTCTGTCCTCACCAACACTTATCTATAATTGTTTTGATAATAGCCATTGTAATAGGTGTAAGGTTATATCTCATTGTAGTTTTGATTTGCATTTTCCTGATGATTAGAGATGCTGAGCATTGTTTCATTGAATGCTTTTTCATAAACCGGTTGGCCATTTGTATGTCTTCTTTTGAGAAATGTCTGTTCAGATCTTTTGCCCATTTTTTAATTGGGTTATTTGTTTTCTTGCTATTGAGTTGTTTGCATTCCTCATATATTTGGGATTTTAACCCCTTGTCAGATGTATGGTTTATAAATGTTTTCTCCCATTCTGTGGTCATCTCTTCATAGGCTGATTCTTTCCTTTTCTGTATGGAAGCCTTTTAGTTTGATGCAACCCAATTTGTCTATTTTTGCTTTTGTTGCCTGTGCTTATGGTGTCATATCAAAAAAATCATTGCCCAGATCAATGTCAAGAAGTTTTTCCCCTATGTTTTCTTCTAACATTTTTATAATTGGATCTTATGTTTAAGTCTTTAATCCACTTTTGAGTCAATTTGTGTATGTGGAATGAGATAAGGGTCTCATTTCATTCTTCTGCATGTGGATATCAAGTTTCCCCAACACTATTTACTGAAGAGACTGTCCTTTCCCCATTGTGTGTTCTTGGCACTAGATTTGCAGATTTCTTTAGTGTTTAATTAGGTTGCTAGGTAACATGGATGTATTTGCAGAATGTAGCTGAAAAAGGTAAGAAAATTGAAACACAGAGATTTACACAAGAATTCATTCCAGAGCTAGGATGTGAACACAAGTTTGTCTGACTCTGAACACACACTGTGGGATCACTAAACCTACTTTGTCTTCTTTCTAGATCCACAGACTTTATTTCCCAGTCTTCTTTTTAGTTAGATGTGACCATGTGACTGAATTCCATGTACTGGAACATAAACAGAGTGATATCTACCATTTTGGGGACTGGCCCACAAAATCCTCCATGCAGAATTCTCCTTTGTGCTATTTTCTATTTCACTGTCTTAAGAGAAATATGCATGGACACATTGGATGTTTTAAATATGACAGAGGAACAGGAATGAAGAAACTGAGTTTCTATATCACCATTTGGAAAAAAAGGCATCTGCCATTCAAACACATCTGTTTTGGAATTTATGTGACCAAGAAATAAACTTCTATTGTATTTGAACCACTATATATTTGGGAATTGTTGTTATAGCATCAAGTGTTACATTACCTGTATATTACCTATATATTATAATATAAGTCTTTCTCCATCCTGAAAATACCTAGAGAAGTCTACATAAAAGGGACCGATATGTATATATACTGGAAAATCTATAAATACTTTTAAATAATTAGGGATCTGGAAAGGAGAGATTTGAACAAACAAGGAGACATCTCATCAATTCTTTTAAAGAAGTTCATCATTTGGAAATGACACATATTATTTTTCTATTATTAACAAATATCTCAATAACCTGGTTTAGAATCATGAAGATATAAATCCACTAATGTATATTTGTTTTGTTTTGTTTTGTTTTTTGAGACAGTCTTGCTTTGTTGCCCAGGCTAGAGTGAGTGCCGTGGCGTCAGCCTAGCTCACAGCAACCTCGAACTCCTGGGCTCAAGCAATCCTGCTTCCTCAGCCTCCCAACTAGCTGGGACTACAGGCATGTGCCACCATGCCCGGCTAATTTTTTCTATATATATCAGCTGGCCAATTAATTTCTTTCTATTTGTAGTAGAGACAGCGTCTTGCTTTTGCTGGTTTCGAACTCCTGACCTTGAGCAATCTGCCCGCCTCAGCCTCCCAGAGAGCTAGGATTACAGGCGTGAGCCACGGCGCCCGGCCCGCTAATGTATATTTGAAAATGGATATGCTGTGTGTCAACTAGTACTTTGCAATCAGAGATTCTCAATAATTGTTTTTTTTTTTTTTTTTTTTGATAGGTTTTATTTGAAAATTTCAGAAGAGGGAAAAAGAAAACAAGACTCAACATTCCTCAATAGATAATTCAATTCAGGGCAAACAAGAGTTAGTTAGTTGCGATTATGTAAAATTTTTCAAACTCTTAGCTGTATCAAATTTCAGTTCTGTACAATCTAGTGATCAACTCAGAAATGCAATTGGGCTCCTTTAAAAATAAACATTAATGTGATAGGGTTTTATGTTAGTTATGCTTATATAAAAACATGTAACTAAAAACTATATTTTTGTACATCTGTCTTTTCTCATATCAGAAAAAAAAATATTAAGGAAGCCTTTGGGATGATGCTAAAGCTTTGTAGGATTGCCATAAAAATATATTATCTAAATTAAGTCTTAATGTCTGTAAGGAGAGTAAGGCTATTCTTAATGGAGCTGGGACAGTGGAACAAAGTTATCTTCTCCCTTTGTTGTCCAAATCCAGGTCCAGTCAGTTCTGGCATTGATAGGTAAGGGTTCCCAGGGGTGAGTGAGGCAATGCCTCTGGCTTCTGGAAGAGGAGACCTCTTTTATTTATTTATTTATTTTGAGACAGTCTCACTTTGTTGCCCAGGCTAGAGTGAGTGCCATGACGTCAGTCTAGCTCATAGCAACCTCCAACTCTTGGGCTCCAGCAATCCTGCTGCCTCAGCCTCCCGAGTAGCTGGGACTACAGGCATGTGCCCCCATGCCTGGCTAATCTTTTCTATATATATTAGTTGGCTAATTAATTTTTTTCTATTTATAGTAAAGACAGGGTCTTGCTATTGCTCAGGTTGGTTTCGAACTCCTGACCTTGAGCAATCCGCCCGCCTCAGCCTCCTAGAGAGCTAGGATTACAGGCGTGAGCCACCGCGCCTGGCCTGGAAGAGGAGATCCTTAAGGATGCAGGGTGAATAGTGTCAAAGTTCTAGAGAAGGCAATGAAATGTGGTGGGAAGGTCATAAGCTCTGGAATCGGAGACACCTGCCTCTTCTACTTTTTAGTCACTTAGCTTGAGCTAAGACATTAGATATCTCTGATTCTGAGTTGTGGTATATCTGCAAAAGGGGGCAATTCTATCTACCTAGAATGGTTTTTGTGGGAATTACCAATAATATAAAGGAGTCCCTGGAAGAAATAGGTTATTAGTGGAACTTGTTGCTGTCGTTACTGGAGCACCCACCAACCAGAGAGCAGGGTTCAGTCTCTAAGGTAGCATATTTGTGTTACTTGGCTGGAAGGCTTCAATATATAGTCTAAGAATCAGGGGTAACCTCTAGTTCAACTTGGGGAAAATTGGTGCACAAACACATGGAAAACAACATTCAGTCATAAGAATGGAGAGCAGCTTTCAGGGACCATGTGGAACCAGTCCGGGATCACTTGGTATTAATACTAGGCCTATGCTGCATACCTGCCTGCAGAGTCAGTCGCTGGGAAAATAGAACTCCTAATATACACACAGACATGCCCAGGATTGATTTAAGAACTGGGGAAAGCTGCATCTTCAGACTGAGGTATATGGTTCTTGTATCTGTGTGCATTTGAGGCAGGCTGGGACTGAAAATTGTCCTGGAAAGTAAGCTAGTAATATGTTCCTCAATTGGTTTTGCTTTTTTATTTTAATTTTTTTCAGCTTTACTGAGATATAATTAAAAAATTAAAATTGCATTTATTTAAGGTATACAAGATGATAATTTGATAGATGTATATATTGTGAAATGTTTACCACAATCAAGTTAATGAACTCATCTGTCACCTCACATATTATCTTATGTGTGTGTGTGTGATGAGAACACTTAAGATCTGTTCTCTCAGCAGTTTCAAGTATATAATACAGTATTATTAATTATAGTCACCATGCTATATGTTAGATCCCCAGAATTTAATCATCTTATAAATAAAAATTGGTACCATTTGACCAACATTTCCCCATTCTCCCTCCAGCCTCTAGCAACTATTACTCTACTCTCTGCTTCTATGAGTTCAGACTTTTTAGATTCTGCATATAAGATCATACAGTATTTGCTTTTCTGTGTCTATCTTACTTCATTTAGTATAATGTCTTCCATGTTCATCCACGTTGTCTCAAATGGCAGGATTTCCTAAATTTTTATGGCTGAATTAAAAAATATATTCTATTGTGTATATACATCTCACAACACATTCTCACCCTGTATCCATTTTTTTAAAAACCTACTAAATTGCACTGTCAATATTATCTATTAAACATTTTCATATAAACCACATATCCCCTTTTCCTCCCTCCCTCCCTTCCTCCCTCCCTCCTTTTCTTCCTTCCTCCCTTCCTTTCTTCTTTCCTTCCTTTCCTTCATGTTTTTCATTCCTTTTTTTCCCCCTCTAATTGAAACTCAGTCTTGTGGGGCTCAGAGATGTAAAGTGATACTGTTGAACATAATGAGGGCTATAAAAGGCGACATGGAGATGTATGTGTTCAGAGAGCAATGAGAACAGAGAAGCCCAGTCCCGTATCTTCCACAGACAGTCAGGGAGGTGGATGCAGCAGCACATTGCAAGAACATTGCAACCCTGTCGGAGTGAGAAATAGGAAGGCTGCTATGATGCAGACCAACCATGAAAAATTCCATGCTGCTTTCCTAACCCCGGTGCTCAATCATGGCTCTGTCAGCAGGGTGAGGGGCAGCCCCTAGAGATAACCCCTCCCAAGGCCCCCCTTGCTCAAGTCAGAGGGAGGGCGAACACAAGGTTAGCATCTCCAACTGGAGGAACCCATGGTCCAGAAGTCGGCTTCTGCTGCAGGCCTCCTAAGGTTGGATATGGACATGATTAGGGTCTGAAATAAGTGACATCTGCTTGCTCTGACCTTTGGGTAATGTGGCGTTTCTTTCTCTGGGGCAGATGCTAGAAAGGTGTTTATTGTGAGTTGACAGGGGTCTTGGTGGGTGGTGAGGTGTGAGTCAAAATTCGACTATGCATTTTGGCATTTTGTCTACAGATGTTTCTCAGATGTTTGTGGGCGGGCATGTCTTTAAATAAAGAAATCCTAAATGTATGTTTCTTTTGTGGAGAAAAGGAAAAAACTCACACTTAAAAACTTGGCGCCTTTATGCCTTCAATGGCACTCTTGTTTCATGGCCAGATTGGAATTAGTTGCTGCATGTATTTTTTTGAAGAGAAAATTTGCTCATATAAGAAAAAAATCTTATTAGTTTGAAATTAACAAGCTGATGAAGAAATTGAATATGGCAGTGGGGGAAGGATGGAAAACTTCATGGGGTTCCAGACTAGTTTTATGTAGTCTACCTTTCTTCATTCTCCCAAGGCACACTTCCCCCTAACCCAGGCTGAGACACTGGTTTTGGTAAGGGTCATTCCTAACCCCAAACAAACGTTCACTGCAGTTGGAGTCAGGAGGATCTTCATAGTTCACGATCTGCTCTCACTTCGTTAATGACTATATTATTATCCCATGGAAATTACACATTCTGTTCAAGATGCCGATTTTATGTCAGAGAGTGAGAAAGATAGAGACAGAGAAAGGGGGAGAGCCCTTGAAGGATATTCAACTTGTACTCCCTTCAGAATTAAGTTAAAATGTAAAAAAGTGATTTGCAAAAGAAAGAAGAAAAGCAAACCACATTTTTAAAATTATCTTTCTCCTTTCATACTTTAAGAAAAGTAAACTTTTTAAAAAGTTCTATTTCCTTTTGATTTCTAGAAATTTCCTGAAGTTTCTAAAGAAATCCTCTAACTAGTTCAGTTTGCGAAAAACATCCTTGAAAAACTTCACAAACAGATGAAAGAAACTTCTTACAGAGTAGATTCATATGATTAGTCAATAAATGGAAAAAATAGTGATGACGGGATAAGACTAGAAACCAAGAGCTTAAATGTTATGTAGAAATTCCCTGCTTTGTATCAAAACTTCTTGAAATAATGTTTTTGACAGATGTTCACTTTGACCTCTACTTGTTAGCAGCTTTATGGAATTTACCCCCCACCTCCCAAAAAATGCTTTATTTTCAAAATATGCTGCTGTGTATGGTTAAGGAGACCAACTTATTCAGTGTGGCTCACTTAAAATCTTAGACCTTAATGGCTATCTTAACAGGAAGTATTTTATCTAACATTACTCTTTTATAAAAGAATAGCTGATGAATGATTGTAAGGATAGTTGCAAAGTAAAAATTTTCGTTACATTTATTAGTGACCATATTCCAGTATATAAATAAAAATTGCTTATTTAACTTAGCTACCAGTATACCTATTTTCTAGGTTTTCTGCAGAAATAAAACAGAGAAATATGAAATGTGAAAACCCACACAGTAGTTTACTTACAGCCTTGCTTTCCTTCTCCCAAATTAGGATAATGTGTTCTAGCAAATCTAGAGAACAGAAACACCTTGAAATATTTAAGTTAGATCATTTCTTCATTTCAACTCTTTAGTAAACTAATGACTGCCTTTGGGTGTCAACATCTTATGGAAAGTGGGTCTGTCTTTTCAGATATTGGAGACTCTACAGTTTCTAGTTAGTAGGCATTCAATAATCACAGCTCAGTCAGAGCACTGTTTGCTCTTTCTTGTTTTCCTTATCTGCTCAGACTTATCCCACTTCTAACCTACTTGGAGGGAAAAATAGTTATAAGTAAAGTTCTATTTTTTCTTATTCAAAAAGTATTCAGCAAAAGGTCCTGGGAACAGAGGACATGGCTTTCATTGCTAATGTGTAGCAGAGTGGCAGTCAGTGTTGATGAAACTCTCTATAACATGTTGCTCTGATACCTTCAAGGCAAATGTGTCAGTCAGGGCAAGTGTGCCCAAAGTAGATTGGCAGGAGGTTCTGCTCCCTAGCTCCAGGATCACAGGGCGTGCCCATCGTGTGACACTGCGTCCTCGTCCAGAGTTTTAGGGTTGGCTGCAACAGAGCAAGAGAATCTGGAGAATTCAAGCCATTGTCTCAGAAGAGATATATGTCAGTTTTCCTCTTTTTCATAAGTCAGAATAAGGGATATAGTCCTGCTTACCTTCAAGGGGACAAGGATGGTAATTTCCTATATTCCCTCAAGGAAAGAGAAATATTTATTAATTTACTATAGCAAGCCTGGGCTGCCTTTTTTTTTTTTTTTTTTTTTTTTTAACTAACCCACCTAGACATGGGCACAAAATAAAATGATCACAAATAAAAAATTAGCATCTTACATGTAATAATCTTGCAATAAATATTTATGAGCAGCAGTTTATTAGTTTTCTATTGCTGCATAACAAATTAGTACAAATTTAGCAGCTTAAAACGACAGCCATTTATTATGCCGCAGTTCCGTAGGTCAGAAGTTCAGCGCAGTGTGACTGGGTTTTCTTCTCATAGGTTCACAAGGCTGAAACTGAGCTGTTGGCCAGCCTGGGCTCTCATCTGGAGGCTCAGGAGAAGAGTCAGCTTCCAAACTCATTCATCAGGTTATTAGTCGAATTCAGTTCCTTGCAGTTGTAAAACTGAAGGCGCCCTTGCCCTGCTGACTGTCAGCTGGGCTAGCTCTCACCTCCTGTGAACTGCCCACGTTCCTTGCCCTAGAGACCTTTTCACCATCAAAGCCACCAACAGAGAATCTCATGCTTCCCTCTCATGCTTCCAATCTCTCAGACTTCTTCTGTCTCTCTGACCTCTAGACCAGGGGTCCTCAAACTTTTTAAATGGGGTGTGTGGGGGGGCAATTCACTGTCCCTCAGACCGCTGGAGAGCAGTGGCGGCAAAAACACCCAGCAGGCTGGATAAATGTCCTCGGCGGGCCGCGTGTGGCCCGAGGGCTGTAGTTTGAGGACGCCTGCTCTAGACCCATTATTTTAAGAGCTCATATGATTAGGTCAGGCTATCTCTTTATCTTAAGGTCAACTGATTTGGGAACTTGATTACATCTGCAAAATCCCTTTTGCCATATAATGTAACATAATCACAGGCGTGATATCTCATTGTATTTGGAGTTTCCATGGACATGCCAGGAGAGGAGATTATATAAAGGTGAGGGTCACCAGGGATCATTTTAGAGTTCTGTCTACCACAAGCAGCCGGGGTAGAGTAGAAAGAGTATTACTGAATTGAGCCAGACTTAGGTTCAAGACCTGGTTCTGCTAGTTATTAACTCAGTAATTTGAATCAAGTCATGAAGCCTTTCTTCTGTGAATCTCAGTTTCCCAAACTGTAAAATGGGAATATTACTCCCAGCCTTGCTGACCTCACAGAGTGGTTGTGAGAATCAAATGAGATTATTGGAAAACACTTAATAAACTTCAAAGATCAACACAAATGAAAGTTATTATTATTGAGTTTGAATTTAATTTTACTTTTGAGAGCCTGTAAGACCAGATCTTTTTAAAACAATGCTGGAAGAAGAGAAAGGCATAGTGGCTGAGGAAGGGTCTTGAGAGAAGACACAGGCTTTTTGGCTTTCCATCTCCACAGAACACAAACTTGATGAGCTAATCATAAAATAAGTGAAAGCATATGATACATATTTCTTTTTTAATGCATGAAATAGGTGTAAAATTTTAGAGGATTGCTTTGGCAAGAGATTTTTGGCTTCTGCTCTATATAATGAAAATTATGCCTTACCAGATATTTATGTGGTGTTTTCTGAGGGAACTGTAACACTTTATAGACAGTGCTGTTCCACTGCTGTGTATGCCAGCGAGGTAGCGGCAGATGTGAAGCATTCGTCCACAGACAAGGTTAGCGTACAGACAAGGCCATCACAGAACACAGAACCCCAATGCTGCACATAAATGTTTTCTTTTTTCCTTGATATATGATATCTCTCAGAGTTAAAGAATAGTTCAGTACTTTTATGAACCCCAAGCCCACCCTATTAGCACATGCTTACTCCATATTTTTTTTATAAAAGGGGTTAAGCATAAGAGTAATTGTGTGCTTCCAGTTAGACATTCTTATTTTGCTATTTTTATTACATACATACAAGTTCACATTGATCTACTGGATTCTGTGAAGGTATCACTTAACGCACAGTCTTTGAAGTTACTGGCTTACAGACGAGCATGTGCAGTGATTGTCAGACACTCAGCTATGTCCTGATATATATTGTTTGTTCTAAATCCATTATGGAGGACACTATCAAGAATATTTGAGTAAGTTCGCCACTTATGGAAATGTACCCTCAACAATATTTAAAACGTTTTCTTTTCAGTACTTTCTTCTCACCCCATGAATGTTGGAATTTGCTGATTTTATTCTTAATAAACACTATCCAAGAAAAAAATTTTCAACATGCACCATAAGAAATGAGACTAGATAATAAGAAGCACTTTCTAACAGTAATAGCTGTTTGATGCTGCAGGGAGCAGCTGATAGTTTTTGTGATTTGTTCTCCAGGAGGACTTAAATAGGAAAGATATCTATAGCATTAATCCTGGTGTGAACCTAAGAGATGAATTTGGGATCAATTTCATATGACCTGTTTCTATAATTCCCTTATTTTTATTTCTTTTGTTATGGATGGTTTCATACCTACACTAAATTTTTATTTCTAAAATCCTTAAAAATATCCAATATTAAATAAAATCATGTTGATCCCCTCCCCAAGCTGAAGGTTCTAAGTTTGAGATTCCCACCTAGTATGCTCCTTCACCCAACAGATTTGTTTTTCCCTCATTTCTAGCATTTCTTATACTCTAACATCAGGAAACTAGCCTTGTACTAGATTTTTCAGGATTTTCATAGGCATACTCTGGGAGCATGCACTGATAACCTACGTATTCTTGGTTGTTATTTGGTCCATATTCACTCCATCCAGAAATAGATGTCATCTGAAAACTCATAAAACTATCATATCAACCCTAATAGCATACATTCTTTCAAATACAAATAGTAATACTTCATTACTTTTATTTTTTTTAATTTTTACTACTTTTTTTTCTTGAGTACAGGGTCTCACTTTGTCACCTCAGCTAGAGTGCAGTGCTGGCATCATAGCTCACTGCAACCTCAAACTCCTGGGCTCAAGCAATCCCCCTGCCTCAGCCTCCCTAAGTGCTAAAATTCCAGATGTGAGCCACCGCACCCAGCCTATTTTTTAATTTTATTATTGACTTAAAATATACATAAGCATTTAGAATCTCCCAAAATGTTATATCATTTAATTTCTGAAGCTGTGACAGACTTCATGGAATTTGTCTTATATGACCAGAGTCATCTAAAATTTCACAATCATTTAGCTGCTTAAAAGTAAGACGGAGGATCAATTTAAAGCTCTCTTTTTAATAGCAAATTTCTAATCTTATACATTCTTATGCAACTGTTTATAAGTGACAGCAGAACTTATAAGTTTAGGATATAGGTACAGTTTGACTACTAATGAATCTTAATGATGATGTCATAATGTCAGATAGTAGGCTATTTTTTTCTTTTCCTTATGCTAAACCTAGATATATAGCAAGATTTTAAAAAGTGAATTTATAGCCAATTAACTTTGGAAAAGAAAATACAATAAAAAAGACCACCCAGCTGATACCAGCCCTTAAATAACCTGCTAAAAAATGCTTGTGTACCGAAGTGAGATCCAGATACAGTTCTGATGCTTTTTGTTTGTTTTAAAGATTGCTTGTTGATTTCTTGGTAAAAACAACAACAGCAAGTAACAGTTATTTCCCAAATTGCTCAAGTAGCTGTACAGTATTTGGTGACCCGGAGATATTATATACAGGGTCCAGATCAAGTTCTCTCGTGGTATAATTGCAAGACAACACGACAAAGCACAACAGAGCAGAACATGAAGTTTTGAATAGGATACAAAGCAATTAATAATTAATCCACTCTTAAATGTTTCTCTTTCTTAAATGAAAAATACTGCCAACCCCAGCCTGATACACACACACACACACACACACACACACACACACACTCCTGCCTGATATCCACAGACTCTCAGTCTCCCAACATATGAAGATGTAGCAGGAGAACGTGGGAAGGCTGGTGTGGCCCAGGAAACCTGAAGTATCCAGCTCTGAAACAGTCTCTTGTCATCCTGAACATCATCTATAAGATTCTTCTCACATAAACATGAATAATAAGTCAAGTTTGACTCTGTTGATGGCTTCTAAGCTATATTGCACATTTTACCTTTTTTTTTCTTAAATCTCTTTGGTGCCTGTGTATTAGTCCCCAGCAGATTTAAGAATCTTCTGGTTCCTGAATGTTTCCATATTTTATGAGCCTGCCTGAAACTAATCTAAAGCGTTACGGCTTTATTGCACTTCCTTAGCCACAATGGAGTGAAACAGAAAAACAGCAGGACGAATTCTGAATCTATATCGTGCCCTGGGAAGGCCACAGCAAGCCCGTTGCCAGTCCTTGTCTGTGAAGCAGCCCAGCGCATGTGCTTTGATTGTGGAAGTACCATCACCCACTTCAAAAGGCAGAAATGCTGACTACGTGCCTGGCGCTCTGCAAGGTGTGTGTGTATGTTGAATTCTATCAAGAGCCACACGAGGTGTATTATTGTCCCCATTTACAGAAATGGAAACGGAGACCCAGAGAAAATAAGAATCACGCCCATAGTAAGCTATGATTCAAATGTCAGTCTAACAGACTCAAAAGCCCATAGCCTTTCTCTTAGTCTTTCCTTCAAGCTACTTGAAGAATCAGTTATAAAATTTTCCTTTGTCATTCATTATTATTTGAATGCCTACTTATACATCCAGCAGGGCTTCCATAGTCTCTATGGCAGGAACTGGAAAACTCTGGGGAGACAGATCACCAAACGAAGAGTTAAGTGAGCTAGCTGTAACAACTTATCCTGTTTTTTTTAATCAAAACTGCATCTAAGCCTTAATAACCTGGGGAAGGATGAGTCACAGCACCAGAGGCTCTTGTTGACTCACAGCGGAGCTGCTCTGTGTGTCAAGGCAGGTCTGCTTAGTGCCGATTATTCAATGAAGAACCTGAATTCTGACTCGGATGAGCTCAATGACTGATATGGTCCTGTTATAAAAATCTGGAGGCAATGCGGTTCTCCTGGACTGCACTCTTTCGTGGAGCCAACATGGCATTAAAGTCCTAATGTGATGACAACAACCGGAGTGACATAAGAAGGTGAGGTCTTAGAGACCAAGACCTCGTGGTGGTTTTGGCACAGCGTATCCTACTGAGCTTTGTGCGTTTATGGGGAATATTAAATAATCATTTGATTGGTGATTGGGGAATAACAGACCGAGGGCTGGGAAACATAAAAGGGTGGGGCCAGAGAGATTTTCTTGACTACAGAAGATAAGGAGCTACAGGCAGTGGGGAGCTTTTATGAGACAGAGCAGCCTCTATGCTGAGGCTCCAGGCTGGGTGTGGAGGCAGGAGGCAATGGGGTCTGCAGAGAAGGTGAATAAAGAAACATTTCCAAGACATTTTAAAGGTGTGAAGAATTTGAGAAGACAGATGGAAGAGGATAGAGGGCAAATCAACCTGACAGGCTTCCTGGCAGACTAACTGAGATTTCCTGACCAGGAGAAGTGCTAAATGAAGAGAGTCATGTCTTTTTCCTCAACATAGAGAACACGGATGAAATGCCACAAAAATTCCAGAGACACTGAAATCACCTCTTGTTTTATGAGGAAAGGCAAGAGGCTACCGGAAAAGAAAAAAACAAACAAAAACAAGAGCCAGATGGCTTCAAAAACTCTAGCGCTGAATGAGGCAGAACAGATATATTCAGGTTAGTTTACACTTCTACCAATGATATTGGCCCCAACACCTTTGTGGGGCGCTAAATGACTAACTAATGAAATAAGCACACCCAGATTTACAGTGGAACTTCAGGCCAAAATGCCTGAGTGATGCAATTTTGTATAGAAGTGAATTCAGAAGACACACAAGGGAAGCAAGAAAGGCTTTATTGCTTTATTTATTTATTTCATTTTTTGACTCTGCAAAAGTATCTCATTAAACTTTAAGTCTGGACCTTGGGCATATAGGGCAAACTTGGCTGTGTAATATTTTGCTGTTTAACAACAACGAAACAATTTTACTCTTAATGTAAAACCACTTGTGAAGAAGAGTCCTGGCTGGTTGGAGGAACTGGTCCTAGTGAGAGTGAGAGACCAAAGTACCAAGCACTGGGAGCAACATGAAGTCGTCAATCTTCAGCCTTCTTGGCAGGAATCGCCAAATGAGATTTAGGGCGGGACATCAGGTTTAATGGGAGGCCTGGAATACTGCACAGGCAGAAAGGAACTTGCTAAAAGAGGTTGAGGAGGATGCCAGTGATGAGAGGAAGGCACAGAGACAAGGACTCTGACCAGGCACCCAGGCACAGGGGAGTCAGGAAGAGGAGGCCTGAGGATGCATGAGCCCTGACTTGAGGCCAAAGGGACCAGGTCATCCCAGGGAGCCACTGTCTGATTAGCAAGGAGGCCCAGAGCCCTGTACTGGGCCCTGCCCTCTGCTTCATAGGAATGCACAATGCTAGACTCCATGTGGCTGCTGTGAACAGTGCTGGCCAGGGAAGGGGGACTGGAGCAATGTAGGCTCTTTCTCAGACAAGATGGACCAGAGACCTCTGATGGGCACTGGCACTCTGGTAAGGGCACCAGAGACCCGATGGTGAGGATATAGGGAAGACAGTTGAGGCTGAGGGAGGCCCATGGAGACCCAGGGACATCAGTGAAGGTCTCTGGGTTACTACATCATGTCCAGTCCAAGCCATTATCAGCACCAAAGAAATAAAGATTATATAATGGATTCTATTTTATTCTTTCAGTCTAATTCTTACATTAGAATAGAACCTTCCTAATTGGCTTTTCTTAATTGTGGCCAATAGACTCTATGACAGCCTCCATGATCCCCCAGCTCCTGGTAGTCACACTTCTGTGGAATTTCCTCCCCTTGAGTGCAGGTGGGGTCTGTGTCTTGCTTCCAACCAATGTTTATGGCGAAGGTGATGGGATGTCACTTGCATGGTTTCATTATGTTATGTAAGACTGTATTGCCAGCAGACTTGCTCTAGAGTCTGTATCTCTCTCTCTCTCTCTCTTCCTCTCTCCGTGGCTGATTGTCAAGAAAACAGCTACTATGAATCCTATAATATAACTGCAAGAGCCTGAACTCTGTCAATAACCTGAGGGGGCCTGAAAGCCCCCGCCCTGTGGCCGAGCCTCCGGACGAGACCGGCCCTGGCTGATACCCTGACCGCAGCCTTGAGAGGCCCCAGCTAAGCTGCACCTGGACTCCTGACCCACAGGAGCTGTGCGATAATAAATGAGTACTGTTTTAAGCTGCTAAGTTTTTGGCAATTTGTTACACGGTGTAGAAAACTGATACACTAGTGTCATACTCTATTCCCAGCAATATCGGTTCTCAACACAGCAGCCAAAGGACCCTGCCAATAGTCAAGTCCTGTCTCTATTTAAAACCCTCTGGGGTTTTCCCCAACACAGAGCAATAGCCACACGCTCACAAACCACACGCACCCACCACCTCTCTGGCCTGGCCTCCTGTGGCATTCCCATGGCTCCCTTTACCCATTCTGGCCACCTTACAGCTCCCCAGCAAGCCAGGCCTGCCTTCTGGGCCGTGGCTCCCACTGTCTGAAGTACCCTTCCCTCCCACATGCACGTGGCTCACTCGCTCAGCTTTGCACATCTCTGCTCCAATGCCACTCTCTCGGTGAGACCTGTCCTGATCACTCTGTAGAAAATCACAATGCTCCTGCCACCCCGTCACTCCTCACTGCCCTTTCCTGCTTTTCTTTTCCCCATGGTACTTACACCATCCCGCATACTATGTGTTTTACTTATTTGTTTATTGCCTGTCTTCTCACAGCAGAAGGTAAGCTCCATGAGCACAGGAATTTCTATCAGCTTTATCTCCAGCACCTAGAGCAGGTGTGACACATAGTACATGCTCAATAAATATATGTTGATATAAATCTCAAAAATGCATATGAACTCTCTTTTTAGGTTATATTCTCAACCTTATTTAAAAATCTTCCATTTAAACATGATGTAAGAATCGTTAAAAATTCTCAAGGCTATTATCTACATTATCTGCTATAGTAACAAAGACTTGGACCATTTCAGGAAAACCAATTTGTGCAGCAGAAGAAGATCAATCCAACTCAGGAAAATCCTCGACATATCCAAATTTTCCTTTAGTTTTACGGATCTGGAAGCCAAACTCTGCTACCATAAGAGCAGACTGACCAATGGGGAACTCACAGAAAACTAAAGCACCAAAATCAAGATGCTTTCTGTATGATAGTGGTGTTCTCAAACTAAAGTTCTATCAACTATATTTCTCTATGGCAGCAAAGTGAGAAAGCTTGCTTCTTTAAGCAATTTTAAGAATGAATGTTGCCAGCTCCTACTTATTGTTAGCTGGCAGAACTAAATCCCTAAGGCTTTGGATCTGGAATCTTTACTGGTATCTGCTGAGCAGCAGGAGTCTAGGCTTGGTGCTGTGGTCCAGCCCCACACTGAACAGGAGCCGTGGGGCAAGGAAGTGGCAAGATAGCTGCTATGTGGCAAACAGAATGGCAATAAGTCCACATGCCTAGAGAATAAGAGAGAGCCCTGGATAGTAGAAAGAGAGTAGACCTTGAAGTCAGAAAGACTTGCTTCGTTTAAATCCCAATTCTGCTCCTGACCTCTGACCTTGGGAAAGTTACAACTTCTCAACTTCATTTCTTTGTCTATAAAATAGGAATATAGTTCCTGCTTCATGGAGTCATTATAAATAAATGTGACAAGATGTGTACATTCCTTAGAATGGTGGCTGGCACATAGCTAGGAGCTTGGTCAATGGTAGCTATTATTAATAATAAAGACGTATCAAAGAACACCTTCAAGCAATGCAGTGCATCACTGCTGTGGGATAAAAGCAAATACAAAAGAACAACTTTAAGAAGTGCATTATTTGTGTGGCCATAAAAACAGCATGGCTAGATTTTAATAAAATGACATAGATCCCCCGTGAGAGTACAGAGCTGGAATCCAAAGACCTGTCTTCACATATACGCAATGTAGGCATTTGCCCTTTCTGTGACACGTATGAACGAAGACTGAATAGAAGGATTTTCTAACACTGTAAATACTGTTTTTATGTTACTGGAGAACTAATATCGTGCTCTGTTTTAGTTTATTTATTTGTGGTTTAGTGTAGATATACTTCTCCGTGCTGGCAGGATAGAGCCGTGGCTTCCAAATTTCCTTCGAGCCCCAACTCTAGTAACAGCTTCACCTAGGATACCTTTGCTTTATTAGGGTAAACTTCTGGAGCAGACACAGATGAATTCCGAGAACTTAAGCTTTCATCGTCACACCATCACGCCTGACAAGGCTACACGGCCGCGACAAGAGGCGGAGGATGTAGCCGCACGAGAGAGCCAGCTTCCCAGAGCTGTGCTCGACTGCTACCATCAGACAGAGCAGGGGAGTCCCACAGGAACCTTACGAGCTGATCCAAACAATAACCAGACTTTCCAGCTGGGACAAGGGCTCTCAGCTGGGTGTGGTTTCTGGAAACAGCTTCCTGGCCTGCGGCCATGTTTTCTCTGCATGTGCTGCGTCTGGGGAGGTTTGCTTTCTTACAGTGAGGGTGGCGTTCTTTGTGATAGGGTTGGCGATATCAGCAAGGTGATAACACCCTGCCATGGTGTCATGAGAGCCACAAAACCTCTCCTTGGCCCTCTTGTTTCTGTAGTCGAAGCCTTTGTGGAAAGGTCTGTGGTCCTATCAGAGTCTCACCTGCCTTCACAGTCCCTCACTATGCTGACCCCTCAGGAAATGCAGTGGTCTGGATTGGGCTTTCCAAGCCTGTCCACCCTATCCCCTCCACCAGGCCTATGCGTAACACATTAGCAGATACAGTGGTTTCCAGACTTTGGGATTTCAAGACAGGTAAACTTTTTCTAAGAGCGTTAAGGAAAAGCGATTGTAATCTACTATCAGAAAATAATACAGTTCAGCCTTTGGAGTCAAATTATCTAAATGCGTATCCCAACTCTGCCATTCAGTAGTTGTGGGACCTTGAGGAAGGCACATGACCACTCTGTGCCTCAGCTTTAGTCTGTCCTCACCTTCGAGGCCCCTTATGAATTACCTGAGAGAGGCAGATAAAGCACTTAGCACAGTGCCTGGTACGTGTTATTCATTCAATCACTGTAGCTTATTATCATCCTCATTGTTATAATTTCATAACAGAATGATTATTTTAACACCAAAAAGGTAGAAAGTATCTCAGAGTAAAGGGCAATCTTTCCCAAGAAAATGCAGCTGGCAAAATAAAAATAAATACATATGTATATACATGTGAGCAAAATGATGAGTTAAAATTTCATTACATAAATGATAAAATACAGTGGGTTTTTTGAGACCTGTTGGCCCAGTTTGCAGATACATTCAACAATGTTATGTAAAATGAGAATCAAATTCAGATCAGTCCTGTACTTTGTTATTTAAATAGACATTGTTGAAAATATAGTTTCTCTTAAGCTTATTTTGAAAAATGGTAATAACACAACAGTGATACACCCAATTCAAAATAGCCAGAGCTAATTATAAGAAGTCAAATATTAATAGCCCCCAAGGATGGTAGTTGGCCAGTGCCAGCTTCAGGAAAGTGTTGAGGATGGAGCTATTGGGCAATCCCAGCTCAGAGCTTCTATACCAGGGCCCAGGCCATAGGCAGTTGCCGCATCTCTCTGCCACAGACCTGTGACTACTTCCCCAAGAACTGAGTCCAGAACGTCAGCTCTAGCAAACCTCGAGGTCCAGTGCTTTTATTACCCTATGCTTCTTGGTCCCCTTGGTCCTGTCCACCACTTGCAAGAAAAGTGGCACAAGTCATAATAAAAGATGAAGTAATACCTTTTGCAACATCTGGATAAAACTAGAGACAGTTTTCCTAAATGAAGTATTCCAAGATTGGAAAAACAAATACCACTTGTACTCACTATTAAACTATAACTAACCGATGAGCACACAAGTGCACAGAGGGAAGTAAAACTCAGTGGAAAGCAACCGGGGAAAGGCGGGAGGAGGGGAGGGAAATAAACCAACCTAATGGGTACTATGAGCACTATTGGGTGACAAGCACACCTATAGCCAGGACTCAAGCATTATAAAAACGATCCATGTAAACTAACATCTGTACCCCCTTAATATTTTGAAATAAAAAAGAAGAAGAGCGGCACAAGAATGGACACATCATTCTATGCACCAAGAGACTGTCATACTGTTGAGAAATCTATCCTTGGGCTTATGTTACTAGATTATAATTCTCCCTACATGAAGGGGGTAAAGGGCGCAGCAGAGTAGATTCCTATCTGTCTTTGAAATATGTTTCACATCTTGAGGCAAGAAAATAAATTAGTTGACTTCTCAAGGTTTCTTCTAGCCCAAGTAACCAAGGACCAAACATCATAGTATTAGCTAACAGAAATTATATTGGAAAGATATAGGAGCAGGACAATGGATAGTATACTGGGATTAGAAATTAGAGACCTACACTTGAAAAAATTTGGAGATAGTTAGTTATTATAACAATACCAACAGCAATTATCTTTATTGCCATTATCCTTGTCATAACAGTGTTTTAGTCAGGGTGCCAGCTGAGAACAGAATTCACTGAAGGTTCAAATGAAGACATTTTAATATCTAGGTGTAAGTAGGGTTGGGGAATAAGCAGAGGATAAGAAGGCATCCACTGACTTGCAGGAGTGGGAAGCCTAAAAGTCCAAAGGAAGGAGACAGTGTTCCCAGGGCTCCCTGAGGAGAGCGGGAGGCATAGAGCAGGGGCTGCCTGGAGAGAGCAGTAGCTGGGGAGAGAGCCAGCTGTGGGCACTAAAGCAGAGCTGAAATAACCAGGGAGAAGGGAGGAAATAACACAAGGTCTCTCTCTCCTCTCACCTTTCTGTCTCCGGCTGGTGCTTCCTTTTGGGTTAACTCAGATGGAAGCTAGACAGCCAGAGGGACAGGTGACACATCTACAGGGGCCAGGCTCCCAGGCACAGGGCAAAGAGGGGTTGAGAATGGCCCTGGGACAAAAAGAAATAACTACAACAACTCTCTACTATGTGCCAGGCCCTGAGCTAGGTGCATTACCTAGATTATTTTATCTAATTATCAAAAAGACTCTATGAAGTAAGTACTAGTATTATCTTTGTTTTATAAGCATGAAACTGAAACTTACAGAAATTAGGTAACATGCTTAGCAACACCTTTTGCCTGCAGGTAGCAAAGCCAGGAATTGAACACCAAATAATTAGACTCCACCAGATAGTGAGGAAAGATGAGCAAATAAAGTCTGAGATGTTACACTAGATCAGTGTCAGCAAAATATAATCCTTGTGGCTAAATCCAGTTTGCCACCTATTTTTGTAAATACAGTTTTACTGGAACACAGCCAAGCCCATTTGACTATATTTTTCCTCTGGCTGCTTTTACACTAGAGCAGAACTGAGCAGTTGCAACAGTAACCAAATGTCCCAAATAGTCTACAATATTTACTATCTGGCCTTTTAAAGAAAAAATTTGGTGACCCCTTCACTAGATAAAAGAAATGATCTTACTTGGAGCCTCTTCTTAACTTCTCTGCTTCTTACTGTACTCCTTTGCAACACCCAGAATGAACCCCCTCTGATTTGGACTCAGCACGTGCCTGCCTGCCTGATGCAATTCAGGCAAGAAAAGACGCGGCCATGGCATGGAACTACAGATGAAAGCAGCTGATTCAAAATAAAGTATTAATTTCAATTCTAAAAATGATGCCACTCAACAATATTTTAATTATACATAGACACATGTCACTTTTACTTTTCACAAAAAAAATGAGTTTGTACTATGTATACAGCTATTGTAACCTATCTATTGAACTGTCTTTTCACCTGAATGTTCTATAACATCAAAATTATTTTAATGGTTATTAAAGTAATAATTCAATTAAAATAATTGTTTATTTAAATCAAGTTAGTCTTACCAAAAATGTATTGAACACTTTCCATATGCCAGACACTCTACTAAGTGCTGGGAATAAAATAGTGAACAAGAGAGACATAGTACCTGCCTTTAGATAGTTTATATTCTGGAAGGGAAGACATAGAACAGGTAAATAGAAAACTAAATGAAAGAATTTCAAATTGTAATCAATGTCATAACAGAAAGAAAGAATAGAGAAAGATTATGCAGAAGAGAGAGAAATTATAGCCTGGTCAGAAAAGGTCTCTCTAGGGAGGTGGCATTTTAGCTGAGATCTAAAATGATGAGAAGGAATCAGTTTCTCAAAGGATGGGGAAAGAGCATTTCATGCAAAGGGAATACCATATGCAAAGATTCTGAAGATTCAAACAAAGCTTATTCAAGGAACAAATTGAAGATCAGTGTGGCTGGAGTTTAGTGAGTACCAAGAAGAGTATCATAAAATGTGGTCAAAGGTGGATAGGGTATAAACACATATAGTATACAATGAAATACTACTCAGCAATAAAAAGAAATAGATTCTTGATACAGACAATAACATGGATAAAATCTCTAAATCATTATGTAGAGTTTTTTCTAAAAGCCAGACATAAAAGAGAAGACACCATCTGCTTCCATTTATATGAAGTTCTAGAACAGGCAAAACTCATCTATAGTGATAGAAATTATAACAATAGTTGTACCATAATTAGGGAGTAGAGCAGGGATTAACTAAGAAGGGATATGAGGATATTTGGGGAGGTGATGGAAATGTTTTACATCATGATAGGGGTGTGTGTTACATGGGTGAATATAAGTGTCAAAACTCTTCAAATTACACATGCAATGTCTGTGAATTTCACAGTGTGTGAGTTATATATCAATATAAAATTTAAAAAACAAACAAGAAAGTATGCACAAACACACACGTAAGAGTAGCTGGGGCCATTTCTTGCAGGAACTTTGAAGTTGTGGTATGACTTTAGATTTTATGTTAAGGGCAATGGAAAGCCCCAGAGATTTTAAGGAGTGGAATCACATGATTTGATTTATAGTTTAAGGTGGGTGTTGTTGCTGTGTGAAGACTGTCTTGGAGGAGGAGAAGTATGGAAGCCCCAAGACCAGTTAGGGTCTATTGCAATAGTTCAGGTAAGAAATGATGGTGACCCTCAGGGCTCAAGTGGGGAAAGTGAGCTGGATCTAGCACATAGCCTAAATCAGCATCTTACTCACTGATATTTGTTCTGTTTCCTTTTTGTATTATTTATATTAGAAACCATGGTATATTAATAGATCGATGTTTGAGTACATCTATGGTTATACTCTTAAATAAATTCTTAGAAGCAAAATTGCAAGAAGAAAGGGAACAAACATTTTAATTTAGATACATGTCATCAAAATATCCAAAAATCAGTAAGATGAACATGAGTTCCCATGTTCCTAAATCTCCACTCAAACTGGTCATTCTTAATAATAATGATGATATTAATGGGAATGATAATGTGCCATAAAGCTGAAGAATATCCTCTTGCCATTATTAAAAATTAAAACTTTTGTTACTGCAAATATTGAAATATTTTCATATTGTTTAGACATTTGCATATACTTTTTGAATTATCTATTTTTTTAAAGGTGGATGTTCTTTAATAACTCAGTGCTACTGGTATTACAATTTAAGCTAAAGTAGGTCTCCATTTCTAAGCCTTGTAATTTAGTAAAAAAGGTCTATTGTACATTATAAATGCATCAGATAGCCAGGTTCCATTCCCCCAATAAAAACAAAATGTGAGGTATCAATTTGCCAGATTTCAAACTATACTACAAGGCTGTAGTGATTAAATCATCTTGGTATTAGCACAAGAATAGGGACATTGACTAGTGGAACAGAACTGAGAACCCAGATGAGACTTGTTTTGATACATCATCCTGGGTCAATCTTCTAGCTGGGTCAGCATCCCTCCAGAAATACCTGTGTGAATATTTTCTGTTTCTCACTTTTCATTGTTACAATGAAGATATCAGAGAGGTCAGATGCTAACCTTGCATGAAATTCCAGAAGGTCTTTGTCTGTCTTCTGTTTTCCATGCCTCAAGACCAACTGGCAAAATAGAGTTATTTTAATGATTGAGCCCATCAAACATATTCTTTCAGAAAGTGATGTTTCTCAGCATCGGAATCTGCAAATTTAATGGGGATCTGGTTTTCTACTGTGTTCCCCAGTGTTCCTCTCTCCAAATCCTTTTTAATATTTATACATTCTCATTGGACAAAGCTGTCAATGTAGATTTAATGTCTATTCACGTCTGTGTGCTAACAACACACAGATTTACAGTGAAATTAATTGTCAAGGCTATTTTCTGCATTTTCTACCCAAATTTTATTAAAATAAAATTTCATGGATGTTTAATAACTACTTCAAGACAAAGGATTTCTGCTCTTTTATGGAAGGCTCCAGTATAATATTCACCTCTGCTTTCCATTCTCTTGGCAAGCCTCCCATTTTGTTCCTATTAATATTTAGTAGATGTCTTGAGTAACCATCATTTTTAGTAAAAAAAATTAAATTCCTACAGACTAATATTTCTATCTAGAAGCTTGTTGATTTTTCCCTTCAAAAATTCTTTGGTTTATTTTCAAAGTGGTGCCAGAATCTTCCCAGTTTTCCCTACAACCATTTGATTTTATTAAATAGGTTATTTAAATTCCCAGCACACATGGTACAGGTAATGGCTGTACCACAAACTGTAAATTGTTATTATACTAACTTATGACGTTGGAGACTTGGAGACTGTAGGTTCCTTAAGGACCAAGAACATTTCCTGTATATCTTTAGATGCTTTCTAAAGGCTTTTTTTTTTTTTTTTTTGGCCAAGCGTAGGGCCTGCCACATGATAGACACTCAATGTATGCTTTTGGACGACTTGATGAAAGAATAAACAAATGATGGATGAATGGTGAGTTAAAGATATAAAAATACAGTCCATGGCTCTAGAACAGTCTATGGAAGGATCCTGTGTATTTTTTCTCCTTACACCTATATTCTAATCAGTCACACTCTCAGAACACTGAAAAGCTCAAGTATCCAGAATATATTCCACTCCAATTTTTATCAAATGTCTTAAAATAAAATAGGCTTATTTATATAAATAATTTTATTGAATTTATGAAATATTTTTCTCCCATGCCTAGTTTGACAATACGCAAGGAATTTAAGTATGTTGAACCTGCATTACCCATCTATAAAATTCTCTCAACTTATAGTTAAGATTTATGAAAAATATTGGAAACTTTTTCTGAGATTGCTTTGTAACTACTTAATTTATATAATAAAACCATAAAAATGTCTACCAACAAACATAATCCATTATTAAAATCAGTGAATATTTTAGATTTCCTTAAATATATATATAAATATGAAAAACATGAAGAAAAAGACATGACACAATTCAGTTAAGAAACTCTATATAGAAATTAAGCCTTTTTTAAAAAACAGAAGACAGATGATAATATATTCCTAGCCATAAAAAGTTATCTTACTATAACCTAAAGTTCAATAAACATAACCAAATGAGCAAGAATGAGATGGGATACCAGGAATAATGACAAACTTTGTTACTGTCTATTCCTAGAAATAAAACTTGGGTCTTGAGTGAAACTCTGTGAGTCTCAGGTGTAATTCCAGGACAGAGATGATGTACAAAGATCCTCCAGATAGTACGGGCTAGCCTTTTGTAGTACTGCAGTAATGATGCAGCCTCTCACGCAGTGTTCTTGACCTTAGAGGATTTACATTCTCTTAAGAGAAGAAAATGAAGTAAAGACCAAGTATCTGATCTAGTTACAATGGTGTGAACAAAGTTTGTCAAACTGTAGGTCACGACTTTTAGTGGGTTATTATATCAATTGAGTTGATCACAACCAAATAAAAGAAAAGAGAAAAATAACAATGTCAGTGTGCATCACGTGGAATAATGTGTTATTTTGTGAAATTTTTATATAAATTATATGCTTATATGTAGATTTGTATTGAATATATTTTTTGGTTTTTGATTGTGCGTTGTGTCCTAAAATGTTGGTAAGCCCCTGAGTTAGGGGTCCGGAGCAGATTTGTTTTAAGAACTAAAATAATATTATAAAAATGGAGATCTGTAATCCAGCTTAGGGGCCAGGCCATTTCTGCAAACGTTGTGTCTGGCAAAACATGTAAGCTGCCAACTGAGTTGCCATCAGCTACACAGCAGTGGTACCAGCTGCATTTGAATACAAGGAGCATGGAGAATGACAATGGCTACAGGTGGTTCTGTTGGGAAACTCTTCCTCACCATTCCAGGTTGAACAGCCCAAGCTCCACCATCACATTGAGAGAGCAAAGGACAGAGAATTAGGAGCTGAGCACGTGAAAGCTTTAAGAGGCCTTGGAGACCATATAGCCCACCCCCTCTTTTTCTATCCTAGCCAAGTGGAGGGTGTGAAAACCTCCTGGTGTCCAGAGATGGCTTGAGAGCTTCCCTCCCTCTTCCCTAGCTCCACTCCTCCACTAGATAATCCTGCCTGACATGTGGGATTTGATGGGAGAAAAGTATGTTGGCATCCTCAAAACTGTGACCTCTCTACTTTACATAAAGCTAATCAGCATGAGGTCTTTCCCAAGCTGAAACTTGCCCATGATTACCAAATGATGTACAGTTGTTTGCAATATAGATAACATTCCAATAGGGACCTCACTAAATATCCTCTAAAACCTCCTATTATCCAAGACCTCTGGCTGAACTTCAACCCTCTGCTAAGGAGTGAAAAGAGTAGTGCTGTATCTGCTAACCCTCCCGATTCCACTCCAAATTCTAGAATTGTTAGGCAAATTATCCTGTTTACCTTGTAAAAATATTAGACAAAATGAAGCATCAACCCCTACATGAGTGTAATTAATTAAAGATAACTGGATTGATTTAATTTAATACTCAGCTCTGGAGTGCCTATAGAAGGGACAGGGCATCTATTATTAAGTTCTTAGTAGCTTTTGGCTTTCCTTATAACAGATGTTTTCCTGTGTTGGTCAGTAGTATCCTATGGGTTATAAAATAACGAAAGAATTCTGAACAATGGATTGGCAAATTTCCCAAAGTTAGGTCAGCCTCAAGTATATGAGAAATGGTGCTACATGGAGGGCAAATACAAAAAAAAAAATATCAGTTTGGTTTTACAAAACCTATTCTAGTTTGGCTGGATGCTGGCTGAACTCCCGCAGCAGAGAAGGACAAGCAGTCAGTGTGTAATTCCAGAAATCAATACCAAAGATGTGTTTGTGTGATAGCACTACACCGTCTCTTTAGATTTGCTGTGGAGGTTGCCATTAACCTAAGAGAGTTTTTCTGCTTGTCACTGCTATTTTCCCTTAGAGTTCAGTGCAGTATGAACAGATTCCAATTGCAAAATTATTTTTCAAATGAAAGACTGAAATCCATGCTGACCAATTTTTACCAAACATTAAGTGTGATTAGGAAAGCAATAAAACTCCAAAAAGCAGACATACAAGAACTTATACAGCTCAATGAAGCCACTTAGAAGGTTGCAAATATCACCTAACTCTGCTTTCCTTGTTCAGAACATAATTGGAACTCATTCCTTGACTATGCAGAGCTGTATTATCTTAGACAAGTTTTTTAAACTATCAGAGCCTCCATTTCCTCATCAATAAAATGAAAATTTTTCCCATAGAAATCTATCAGTGGACTACAAACGCAGCATAATTGCAAAAAATATTTTTGAGGATTAAGTAAAATAACACATGCAAAGTTTCAAACATAGAAATTTATCTTTTAGTAGACCCTTAAATAAAGGGACAATGTCATGTTTTATGTATATATGGCTCCTTCTGCAAAACATAAACTTTCACTCTCCTTTGAAATACCCTCAGAAGCAAAAAATTAAAGTGTAAATGTCATCATTCTACTTACCCCTCAACCTTGCCCCCTTCTGTCCATTCTCTGCACTACAATCAGCTTTGTTGTAGGGGAGGGATCTGCCTACTTTCTCTGCTTAAGGACCTCTTCAACCTGGTATACATTTAGAGTTCTTCATCATCTGGCTGCTACATAACTTCCCAGCCTAAGCCCCATGCTGAGGATCTCATTGCTAGGACACCATCTCATGTCTTTCTGGGTTTGAACACAATTTCCCATTGCTTGCCATGTCCGTCCCTGAGTATGTGCCCAACAAGCACTGTAGCATAGCACCTTTTTTTCACATTCTGCAGTGCATGGCTATTTTTTTCCTCCACTGTGCTCCAGAATCACATTGCTGAGGCATTAAAATTGCTTGCTGGCACACTTGTCTCCTTGGCTAGAGTAAACAGTACTGTCCCAGAGTGGAGACCATGGGAGAGTTATCATATGAAGAGTAAGAGCTCATACTCTGGAGCTCTGCCCTTTACTAGCTTAGGTGAATGACTTAACCATCACTCTAAACCTAATCAATAAATAACAGTGTATGTTTCATAAGGTTATTGTGAGGATTAAATGAAATGATGGATATTTAGCACTTCACAACACATCTTGTTTTGTTTGTTTGCTTATTTATTTATTCCTTGAGGCTTTACAGTACGTAGGGCCTAGAACATAGTAGGCTTCATTAATACTGAGTGAATTGGAGACTCAGAAAACATCTCAGAGATCTATCTTCTTCTTAAGAA
Organism: Mirza zaza; assembly: GCA_008750895.1. NCBI lineage: Eukaryota > Metazoa > Chordata > Mammalia > Primates > Cheirogaleidae > Mirza > Mirza zaza. The sequence goes on from VSMD01082375.1 coordinate 69,745, forward strand.
GAAGAGTATATCAGAGATCTAACTTCTTCTTAAGAAGGTTTTTAGAAAGGATATTCTATGATTTACTCAAATAATACATTTTAGCAGCTTACAATTCATACAACGAGATGTGAAGAACTTTGGAAGAAAGACGATTCATTTTAAATGTATTTTTGCTGGAATGTGTATGTTGTTATGATTCAGCTATAATTCAAAAAAAGTGCTACTTTTCTGAAAAGTTGCTTTTCTGTGAATTGTGATGTGAATGAATTATTCACATTGACTTCACAGAAAGAAGCTTTCCCATGGGAAAAAGTGACTGCAAAAGTATACCAAAGGGGAAACAATCCTATCTATAGTGCCTGGAGCTACAAGCAACATCCTCAGACTAATTGGGCTTTTTACTGCCACAGAGTCTCTCAGTATATTAAAGGATGTGGGTTTTGTTGGGAGCCTTAATGGGAAGTTAGGTACCTAGGGTAACACGTCTGTGGCTTGGGATGGTACCTGGTAACCCTGGCCCAGGGTTTACATTGATGCTCCCTACAATGCCACAAGAGGGATAGGAAGACAGGGATAGAAAATCCCTGGTTCTTCTATTGCCTTTCATTATTCCAGGAGTTCTGCCAAAAATTAGAAAAGATAGATCCACTCCTATTTTATGCTTTACTATTTTATAATGGGACTTGGCTTAATAGAATTTATTTGTAGTCTTATTATTAATTTTTTAAACAAAAAATCTTTCAATTTAAATGAATTATATTTTTGATTCCCTTTCAAAAGTTTACTCTATCCCTGTGATTCCTATCATTACGTCTCTTAAATGTGCACACTTGTTTCTTCACTGGCAGAGAGAGTAGATGGTGTAACCTTTATCTTATATATGCAGCAGGGGAAGGTTTCATTATGTTAAAGATTTGTGTGCTGTACCTTTCCTCAGCAATATATTTCAGGGAGAAAATCTACATTCTTTACGAGTCTGGCCCTAAAACTCCATAGATTTGAATTATCCTCAAAGTCTGGTTATGCATCAAAAGATCTCATTTTTTCAGAATATGGTGCCTAAAATGAAAAGCTGCTAGGTTGTTCATACACTGTGCTTTGAGGAACAGCTTTTCACAGATGGAATGGCATAAAAATGATGGGCTGTTATCTTGTAGCCTGAGACTTCACTCTCTGAACACATGAAATATTGATATTAAATCAAGCTGTGCCTAGTTTCTCCCATATGAATCCTTGCAAGCTCTTGACCTCTGTTCTGTTGCTGTTTCATTTTAGGCAGAATTCCAGTGGCAGGGTGGGAACTGGCAGGGCCAGGCAGGGGGGCAGAATATGTAGACCTCAGTAAAAGACAAATTGAAATTGGACTAGCCTGTTTATGTATTTTAGTAAATTCAAGGATGGCAGAGAACAGTAAAAACAAGTATCCTGACAATATAGTAGACAGGTAACATTCACTCCATGTGAATTTTTCACTCATTTTCAGTGACATAACCAAAAGCTGACAAACAGTACTTCTAATATTTATAAGTAACAAACTTTGAAAGAAAACTGATTCTATATAAGGCACTAATTAGACATAAAATTAGTTAAGGTGTTCTTGCTGCTATAACAAACAAATTCAAAGCTTATAATGGCTCAAACACTACTCACTCGTGTGTAGATGAAATGAGTACTCTTGACTAACTGGGCCTCCCCCCGTGAACACTGATTCACAGTGTTCCTTCAATCTCATGGCTCCACCAGCTTTAACACACAGCTGTTAAGGTTGCTATACTCCTCGGCATCAATTCACATGAAGGAAAATAGCATAGAGAATCTATAATGTGAAATTTTTATACACCAGGCCCCAAAATGCTACATATCACTTCTGCTCACATTCCATTGGCTAGAACTCAGTCACCTGGCTACATCCAAGTGTAAGACAGTCTGGGAAACGTCTGGGCTTTTTAAAGCAAGAAAAGCTTGTACTGATCATCTAGAAGTCTTTGCCACAGATAGCATACTTTCAATATGAGCATCTTCAAAAATTTTCTTCAGAGCTAATTTGACGAGATCATGAAACAGGTGAGTTATTGGTTTAAAGAGTCCTTTTCTCTATTAATTGTGTACTTGGCTGTGCAGAAGCTTTTTAATTTGATCAGGTCCCCATTTATTTATTTTTGTTGTCTCTGTGATTGCTATTGGGGTCTTCTTCATAAATTCTTTTCCTAGGCTGATATCTATGAGTTTGTCCAACATTTTCTTCTAGAATTCTTATAGTTTCATGCCTTAGGTTTAAGTCTGTTATCCATTGTGAATTAATTTTTGTGAGCGGTGAGAGGTGCAGATCCTGTTTCAGCCTTCTACATGTGGCTATCCGATTTTCCCAACACCATTTGTTGAATATGAATTCTTTTCCCCAGTGTATGTTTTTGTCCTTTTTGTCAAAGATCAGATGGCAATATGAGGATAGATTCATATCTAGGTTCTCTGTTCTCTTCCATAGATAGATCTATGTCTCTGTTTTTGTGCCAATACTATGCTGTTTTTGTTACTATAGCCTAGTAGCATATCTTGAAGTCTGGTAGAGTGATGCCTTCTGATTTATTCTTATTACATAAGGTTGCATTGGCTATTTGGGGTCTTTTCAGGTTCATATGAAGTATAGATCTGTTTTTTCTAGATCTGTGAAAAATGGCATTGATATTTTAATGGGAATTTCCTTGAATCTGTAGATCACTTTGGGTAGTACAGACATTTTAACAATGTTAATTCTGCCAATCCATGAGCACAATATGTCTTTCCATCTGTTTACAACCTCTGCAATTTCTTTCTTCAGTGTTTGATAATACTCCCTATAGAAATCTTTCACCTCCTTAGTTAAATACATTAGTAGGTATTCAATTTTCTTTGTTGCTATTGTGAAAGGTATTACATCTTTGATTTGATTCTCAGCTTGGCTGTTATTGCCATATATGAAAGCTACTGATTTGTGTACATTAATTTTGTAGCCTGATACTTTTGCTAAATTTATTTATGAATTCCATGAGTCTCTTGAGTGAATATCTGGGGTTTTCTAGATATAAAATCATATTGTCAGCAAAGAGCGATGGTTTGACCTCTTCTTTCCCCATTGTATACTCTTGATTTCCTTCTCTTGTCTCATTGCTCTGGAGAGAACTTCCAGCACTATGTTAGTAGAAGTGGTGAGAGGAAATTGAAAACCTAGAGAATGGGAGAAAATATTTGCATTCTATATATCCAATAAAGGGCTGATAACCAGAATCTACAAAGAACTCAAGCAAATCAGCAAGAAAAAATCAAACAACTCCATTAATAAGTGGGAATAAAACATGAACAAAAGCTTTTCAAAAGAAGGTAGGCTAATGGCCAAGAAAGACATTAAAAAATGCTCAACATCTCTAATCATCAAGGAAATTCAAATCAAAACCACAATGCTATCATCTAACTCCACTGAGAATGGCTTTTATCAAAAAGTCCCAACATAACAGATGATGCATGGATGAGGAGAGAAGGGTATATTTATACACTGTTGGTGGGACTGCAAACTAGTACAAGCTCTATAGAAAGTACTTGGAGATACCTCAAAGAACTAAAAGTAGACCCTACCATTTGATCCAGCAATCCCACTACTAGGTATCTTCTCAAAGGAAAAAAAGACATTTTATTAAAAAGACACTTGTACTTGAATATTTATAGCAGTGCAATCCATAATCACAAAGATGTGGAAACAACCCAAGTGCCCATCAATACATGAGTGGATTAATAAAATGTAGTATATCTATACCATGGAGTACTACTCAGCCACACACAAAAAATGGTGATCTAGTATCTTTTGTAACAACCTGGATGGAACTGGAGGCCATTCTTCTTAGTGAAATATTGCAAGAATGGAAAAACAAACACCACATGTACTCAATACTAAATTGGAACTAATTAATCAACACTTATGTGCACATATGGAAGTAAAACTCAAGGGAAACCAAGCAAGTGGAAGGTGGGAGGAGGGTATGGGGAAATTCATACCTAATGGGTACAATGCACACTAACTGGGTGAAGGGCACACTTATAACTTTGACTCAAACTGCACAAAAGCAAATTATGTAACCAAAATGTGTGTACTCATGTAAAACTCTGAAATAAAAAATAAAAATAAAAATGAGTCCTTTCCATAAAAACAAAGCAAAGCAAGACAACCCAAAAGATGGTTATTTTTATATATCCTGAAGATGTAGTCTGCCTTTTCAGTTCTTGTAATTATCTTACTGTTCTATTCATAAGCAATACAGTAAAGAGAAGCCATATATACCTGGAAAGACCTTGGGTAAATTACTCAAATATCTGATCTTTACTTTCCTTATCTAGAAAATGTGATAACAGTAGTGTCTAGATCCTCAATTGTTGTGATATTCTGTGATGGTTCCTGGTGTTACATTAAGTTTAGCCTAAAGCTGTCACATGCTTAAAATATAGAAGCATATTTTAAGTTCAGCCTAAAGGTTCCTCCCCGCATAAAGAACTGTTACCTAACTGGCTGTGTAAACAGACTGTAGCCAACTCTTGTAACAAGTAGCTGAGTCTCAGCCAATCACAGCAGATGAGTTTTGGTCAATGACAGGTGGCTAACTGTTCAAACCATGTTCAAATAAGAAATAGCTGAGCTGTAACCAACTCAGCTGATTCTGTACCTCACTTCCTTTTCTGTCTGTCACTTTCCTTTTTCTGTCCATAAATGTTATCTGATCATGTGGCAGCTCCACAGTCACTCTGAACCTATTCTTGTCCTGGGAATTTAATTCATCTGAAGTTTTTCTTTTAACACTGGTAAAGGACTCCATATAGTTTTTGGTCTATAGTAAAGACTCAATAAATATTAACTGTCATCCTCACACTTTAGGATATTGCCCACTGCAGTGCCTCTCTTATTGCTGGTATTTCCTCATTAGGCCGGCAATTCTACCACAAGTTTTTGAATCCTATAGCTTTTCTGCCAATCACTGGATAGCTCTGTTTTTAGGATGTGGAGATACTAACAGAACAAAGATTATGCATGGATTCAAGTTTCTGCCCCCCCCCCCCATTCCCCAACTCTATGGCCTTGGACATTCTTTCTAATTTTGTAAGGGGACAGAGCTCAGGACATGTGGTTTAATTCAAACCTAGCAGCATAACCAAGCAAACAAATCAAAGTAAATGTCCTATGAAGCTATCATGTGTGTAAGCTCTTATGCCAGGTGCTTGTCAAATACTTTCTCACTTAAACCTTACAATAACTCTAAGGCTGGTATTTTAGCCCCATTATATGTTTAAGAAGACTGAACTTCAAATAGATAAGAAAGCAGAGACAGCAATCAAACCCTTATCTGTCAGCCTTCAATACCCAAACCATCATACTCAAGAGGAAGATCCTTTCTCATTGGCTACACTAAGTCTAGTCCACACCTTGGTTCTTAGTATCTGGTAGAATAGCTATAGAGTCATGGCAAGGCAGAAGGGAATCAAGAGGAAGGAAGTGATATTTCTGGAGTATTAGCCATAAAAACTTTCAGTGTCAATAACAGGTAACTACTGTTCTTTCCAGTGACTCCTGGAAAGGTAAAAATTATTCCAAGTTTTCTTAAAGACATTCACCCAATTGCAGACTACTTACATCCAAACTGGGGATAAATTGTACACCTTTTGGAGGTTAATGCTTTCAAGACCTGACACATAATTTAGATGAAGAATTCACTAATTGGCTCCCAGGGGGCCCATCCACCAACAGGAAACCATTTTATTTTCTAAACCAAATTCTATTTATACAAGTTTTATATCTAGCTTTAAACTTTGTATTTTAAAATCAATCTTGTACATATTCTTTGAAGTATGTTAGCAAAATAAAAGACTGACATTTTTAGGCTAAAATCCACTCTGAGTTTACCCCTTATCTTGGTTCTTATTCAGAACTGAACCAATAACCAATATTTTCTTCTAAACACAGGGTTTTTGTAATTCAAGAATTAGAATTAATTTTCTTAAATAAAAAAAATTATGTGATGACTTTAATATGTATCTCCAGTTTCCTCCAGTTTGTGACCATTTTGTTGAGTATCCATTAGATGAAGACATCAGAGCACGTACTTTGAGCATAAAACGAAAAAGAGTATATGTTTCGTCTCCTCATACAGGCAAAGGTGGAGAAGTAATATATATATGCCCATATGAACCAAAAATATTTACTAAGGAATAAATAACAAATGATAAATTCTCTCATACAATAATAGCAGTTTTAAGAAGTATTTCTGTTGGGTTAGATCATTAATCTCTAGAAATGAATTATTTAACAGAAATTTATATGCTATTAATGTGTTTTTAAATAAAATTGTTTAAAAAGCTAAAGAATAATCTAATAACCTGCTTTAGTATTTAGGATTCATAAGAATGAGTAAATAGGCCGGGCACTGTGGCTCATGCCTGTAATCCTAGCACTCTGGAAGGCTGAGGTGGGCAGATTGCTCAAGGTCAGGAGTTCGAAACCAGCCTGAGCAAGAGCGAGACCTGTCTCTACTATAAATAGAAAGAAATTAATTGGCCAACTAATATATATAGAAAAACATTAGCCGGGCATGGTGGTGCATGCCTGTAGTCCCAGCTACTCGGGAGGCTGAGGCAGGAGGATTGCTTGAGCCCAGGAGTTTGAGGTTGCTGTGAGCTAGGCTGACGCCACGGCACTCACTCTAGCCTGGGCAACAAAGTGAGACTCTGTCTCAAAAAATAAATAAATAAATAAATAAATAATAATGAGTAAATAAAGCAATATGAAAATATAAGAATTAATTCTATAAATACATACGTTAAGAAAAAGAGGAAACCCCATTAATAGAAATTATTCACTTTCTGAATATTAACCCTTAAATATATTTTTAAAAATCTCTTTGATTTATTAGAAATGGGTAAAAAAAAATGCTGCATAACTTTAGTTTTATATGCTTATTGTTCTTAAGTGAGAAGACCTAGTCCCTGAAGCTACTATTCTTGCATGGATCTTTGAAAATCAAATGTTTTTAAGAAATGGAAGAAGCTAGTCATAAAAGAACAGATTGTAGGATTCTATTTTTATAAAATACCTAGAATAAGAAAACTATAAGACAGACAGTAGATTAGTGATTACCTATGGCTGGGGGTGGGGTGAGGCTGGGAGGGGACAGGAAGTGGCTGCTGATGGGTTGAATATTTTGGAGGAAGAGGAAAAAATATTCTACATTAGCTTGTGATAATGATTGCACAGTAGTGTCAATTTATTAAAAACTTTGTATTGTACATTTAAGTGAGTGAATAAAGCCTTTATAAAAAACGAAAAAAAAAAAAAAAAAAAAAAGAAATGGCCCGAAATGAAAGATCAAGAGAAATATTTGTAAATCCTTAAGAAAAATAGCAGGAAACTTCATGCAGTAATGCTATAATGTAGATAGTATTGATTTCATTAACCCATGTTAAAAAGCATTCCAATTATAGATTTAAACCAAAATAAAAAATACAGATTACTCTTCTGTTAAAAAAATTAGTTCACTCAATTTTCCCAATTAGTTCTCTCAACTGGGATGAGGGAAACCCAGGCCTAAGTTATACAGCAGTCAGGATATGCCTGAAGATGAAAATGGTGATCAAGTAAAGTGGTAAAGCAGCTGTACTTTTGTTCTAAAATATAGTAGTATGAAACTACTGATAGAAAGTCAGTTTGTCTTGGTTCCAGTGGTCTTGATTCTGCAATGAAGAATTTGCACTCTTAAATTTAAACTGGTCAGAGCAGTGTGGTGAAGATGACAGACCCCCGGACCTAGAGCCCATGGGCATCCCCTACTGCTCCCAACCGTGAGGACTTGGGCACGTCCCTCACCCTGCATGCTTTGCCCCCACTTTGTGTACCTCAGTGCACTCCCTCCTGCCTGCTGCCTCCCACTACCCGCCATTCTGCTCTCACGGTTCTGACAAGCTAACGACCCAGAGCTGCTGGCTGACTGCGGTAGGGTGAGTTTGGAAGATGGGTGGTCACACAAGAGAGCTCCAGAGGGAAAACCATGCTAGATGAGGTCTTTGAAAGTGTTCAGAAAAGACAGCTCATGCGTTTCTAGAGTCATAAATTGTCACACTAAGCCAATGATCTCATTTTAGTGATATTTGTTATTGAAAGAAATATGGGTAACAACTTGTCTTAAAATCATTTCATGATGTTGTAGTAAACAGTATCAAACCAGGGCCAGGGCTCTGGCATTTTACATTGCTTTTAAACATTAACAAACAAAAAACAAACAAGAAACCTCTTAATCCTCCTTGAGCAAAAAAGGAGATGGAAATGAAAAATCATATCTATTTGAAAAAAATGTATTTCCCCATTTTCATCATGAAGTATATAGTACAGTGTTTGCAAGGTTATTTTTATTTTGTATGTACACTATACTCCTCAACATTTTAATTGCCACTTCCTCAATAAAATTATTGGAAATCTTCCATCTTGCCATTAGCACTTGCAAAATAACTGTTAACAATATGTTATCCAGACACAGAAACTTTATAATTAATGTTGGAATAGTCTTCAAAGTCTGGTGACTAAAATATATCCTATAAAAATTACTGGACTTCATTCAATGCTGTTCTGCTGTTTTAAAGTTCAATAAATGTGTTGGGGGGAGATATTTGGCAAACTGAGTTAGGCAGTCTGGCAGGGAGACCCGAGATGCTGGAGAGCTTGGTTTCTGTTGCGGGGTAAGTGTACGAAAGGCCTCCAGTGTTTCAGTGCAACCCCTGAAAGGCTGAAGGAGATCTGACCAAATGCATCTCCCAGTGGGATTCTGAACAGTCATTCGGGGCTATATTCCCACTTTGTCAGTTGATGAGGCGCTGGGGCAGGTTCCATTTAAGCAATAAAATACAACAGGCCATGTATGTATCTGGGTGATTATAGCATAACTCAGATTGTGTTATAAGTCATGAGGCTGAAGGCCAAGTGTCTTAACTTCATGAGAAGTGCAATATTGGCCCTGAAACACACTGCCTGAAGTGTCTTATTGCTGTCAAGAAATGGAATTTCTACAGTACATTAAGAAAAGGAAAACACTTAGCACAGTGGATTTAAAATAACCATGGCTATGACATCACTGACAGCTAATCAAATCTCTAATTGCAACCAGAGTTCTGAGGCTATTGTAGGAAAGGTCTTACCAGACACAGGCATGGACACAAGGAAGAACAATGCTTATGCCATGAGAAGACCTTCAGTAGCACAGGATCCCGAAGCAAGAATGGGGTGGGCTGGCAGATTTCAGCCAATCACTTTAGCAGTGAGTTGATAACTTTGCAGTTAGTTCACCTCGGCGGATTAAACCAAGAAAAACAGTGTAAACACTCCTTGAATATTCTTTCTGCTTCAGTTACAACCTTCATTTTCATAGAGTTAAATATTGCTTTAAATGATTAAGAGATGAGACAGATAAATGGCAAAATATATATATGTGTGTGTGTGTGTGTGTGTATATACACACACACACATATATACACACATATCCAGTTCAGATGCCCTGAAAGAGATGAAAGGTTATAACAAGCTGAGAAGAATTTGGGGTCACATGGTGCTCATGATCCATGCAAGGAATTTCCAGTGATATTAAGTTGAAGTTGTCCAAAAGGATTGAAGTCAGTATGTGGTCATAAGGACGCAGTTCAGATTTTTACATCTGAATCTGCCTAACACCACAAAGTGGAACATACATTTCAAGGTCCAGTTAACAGCCTCAATAAATTTAGCCATGCCAAAGCACACACTGAGAAGGTATGTTCAGAAAGTGCCACAGGGAGGCACATAACATCATAAATGAAAGCAAAAGAGGGCTTGTTTCAGGAGGCAGAGGATTTGGGTCTAATGATTTTCTGGGTCACCGTGGATAAGTATTTAATTTGGGGGACTTTATTTTCCCTCAGGCTACCACCCCAGACTCTGCTTACAGGCATAGCTTCCTCATAGAGTTAAATATTGCTTTAAATGATTAAGAGATGAGACAGATAAATGGCAAAATATATATATGTGTGTGTGTGTGTGTGTATATATATAGATATACACACTAAATAAATCTACTCTATGTCATTTCCTGAAGGTTCATTGACAATGTATAAAGAGGTAAAATATAACTGGGAAATGCTGCCTTTGACAAATCATGGGACATATGTGTATTTGGAAGTGAAAATCATGTAAGAACTTTGCCTTCAGTTTATAGCCTTACAGATAAGAGGTTTCTAATTCACCGTTACTAATGTCATCAAAGTAACAAATTCTTCATGTTCTTATGGGAAAAAACAAGCAGGAGTTTGTCCTATCAAAGAGTACACTCAAATTCTGGAACAAAAGCCCTACAAGAACATGTTTCTCCCATTATTTCTCAATTTATTGAACATTTTTTACCTACATCATATCTGTCAGCCATGGTTATAGTCACTTAGAGGTAATAATTATAACCTATGTATGATAAAATATTTCTAATAGTTGTATCCATCTATATTTCTGATAATCTTTATATTAGGTCAGGTTCCTTTGGAAGAGTAAATATGTTAAATAAGGAACCAAATGACTAAGGTTGGATATAAGTAAAATTTTAGTTCCTTAAAAATATTATATTCTTATTCTTATGAAATGGAACAATTATTTTATTTTGTCAAAATGTTATATATTAGGATTTTAAAATTTACTTTTGTTTAGCCAATCCATTAAAGATGGTTATGGGTCCTTAAAGTTGGTTTTAATGGCATTTGAAGTATAATGTATATGTTGCCCTAAGTTGAAATAAGCCATATTTCCAAATTTGGTTTTAATTAATGATCCTATAATAGGCTCTTAATAAATGAGATTCTTTATAATTATAATAAATTTCTCCACATGTAAGGATAGACAAAGACAAATAATGTAATAACACCAAAGAGCTAGATTCTAATATCTATTCGATTAATAACTTAGGATGTAAAATATTGTTATAATCTCTAATTTAGTCACTTATCAAACTGAATAAATTTAAAAGAAACATTTCACTAACACTACTGTTAAGAGAGCATTGTATCTAATAAAAATAAAGTGTTATACAGAAATACAAGCACTAGGGTCTAATGACCAGATAGCAACACATTAGTTAGAGTCACTAAGAAATTGTACATATTCTCTTTTGTTGTATATCAATGCAATGATTAAGTGCTTTCAAAGTACATGCTTCTAATGTCTCCAGTAAGAGTGCAACATAGTTTCACCTTTGAAATGACCTGCTGAGGAACATACCATGGGCTGCCACGATGTGGCCAGTCCCCAATGATTTAAATTAATGAATGGCCTGGATAAGTTAAGTCAACAAATAAACCCAGCTCTCGTAGAGATTGCTTGTAACATACTTGTTAGAAGTGTTGCTGGGGTATTGATTATATTTGGCTATGGGACCCAAAATGTACATATTCTGCTCAATCATTCCTCTTCAGAGGTTCCTGCTGGGCAACACACACATGCACACCCCCTCCATACACACACACATACACACACACCCCGATAGGCAAAAGGAAAACAAAGTGCAAAGTGCTGGGGGGTTGGTTTTTATTGGCTTTTAGCCCTGCCTAATCACCTCCAGTGCAAAGTGAAGGCAAAACTAGTTTGGACTTCTCACGCATCGTAATCTAAGCAACTAAATGGAGCCTCTTCTTATTTCCAACCCCTAAAACATATTAGGCTCTTACCTTCTTCTGGCCAGCCATATGGTCCAGAAATCAAAGCAATGACCTACAAGTGCAGGCATGCTCTGAGAGAGAACAAGACAGCATCTGGCCTTCTAACTGCACCAGCAGCAAGATGGAAGGTCCAGCAAAGAGAACATGGGCACATGGGCATGAACACAGTGACCCTGACCATCAACGAATCATCTGGACTCTGAATCACCAGCTTAGCAACTCTTCCTTGCGTGGGGAAGAGTGAGGAAGAGGCCGAGCAGCAAGGGGTTAGAAAGGTTGGAGCAGCCTCTCTCTCTCTCTCTCTCTCTCTCTCTCTCCGTGCTTCATTTTCTTCTCTGCCCAACAATCCACTAATTCTATATGTTTAATCACATACGCTGTAAAATGGGAAAGAATTGTGAGATATTTTTAAGTGATATGTTAAATGGGGTCAAAAGAAAGTCTGTTTGCCAAGGGTGTCCTATGAGGAGTAACTTTAGGGAAGATTTCCCTAGGAAGGTAGAAGTTGTGGGGTGGGCAATAGAGATCTGGGAATTACCTAGCAAGGCATCTTGTTGAGGTCTATGGACTATAAAACACCATCCAGAGAAGGCTGCTGATGGCTCATAATCCACTGAAATCCCTTTCTTCCACCAGCCCATATCTTTCATGTAGCAAAGGGATGGTGAGAATATGGTGGGGGGACAAACCACTTGCCTCACAAATAGAACTTGTCTACCGAGTAATCATTAGAAGGATGTAACTTGTATCTTTCTCTCCTAGATGAGCAAAACAATTTTTTTTTTCAAAAAGAAAGAACATAAGAAAGGCTAAAAAGATGGGAATCAAGTATCAAAGAAGAAAGAGAAAATACAGGCTTAAAGGAAACCACAAAGAGGGGAATCAGAGCTTGAGTAGTTAGAGTGGTAGATACTGTAATAAATTGAATAGTGTCCCCTGCAAAATTCATGTCCACTCAGAACCTATGAATGTGACCATATTGGGAAATAGGATCTTTGCAGAGATAATCAAGTTGAGGTCATTCTGGATTAGGATGGGTCTTATGTCCAATATGGCTTACCATATTGGACATAATTCCTTACTCCTTATAGGAGTAAGGAAATTTGAACACAGTCACAAAGGGAAAATGGCAATGCAAAGGTAGAGGCAGAGATTGGGGTTATGCTCACACAAGCCAAGCAAAGCCTAAGACTATAGGCAACTACCAGTAGCAAGGAAGATGCAAAGAAGGATCTCCCCATAGAGCCTTCAGGGAGAGCATGGCACTGCTGACACCTTGATTTTGTCCTGATAGCCTTAAAAATTGTGTGTTTTAAGCCACCAGTTGGTAGTAATTTGTTATGGTCCTAGGACACTAACACAGACGTTAACGGTGCATTGCCAGAACCTGTATATTTGTTACACTGTTTTTCCTTTACATGACAATTTATTCCACACACACACACACACACACACACACACACACACACACGCATACACACACACACACACACAACTATCCCTTTGCATAGGAAAATAATACTATTCACTCACTTTCATAAAAACATGCCCTTGAAATTATCCTCTGTTAGTGGTAACTGATTGGTACCATACTATCCCTCCACTTTCTCTCCATTTTTCTTGTGATCATTATCATGCATTTGCAAAATGGAATATCAGGCTATGAGTACAGTTTTCAATCATGGAGCAGAATGTTTCTGTGTGCAATGTGGCTTACATGGAGATAAAATCTGCAACCCAGACTCATTAGGACTATTATCTCCTAAATGACCAAATAAACTAATTGATCCAAGCCACAGTGAGGTCATGCAAATGATTACATAGATAATGTAAACAAATTGCAGCATAATTTATCTTAAGGTATTGCTTTCTTTTCACCATAATATATTATATATTCAAGAATTATAAAGTACTTAGGATAAAACCCCCTTGCTTTGCTAAGTTGTAGTAATGCCTTTTTATGTGCTTAAAGAATTTTTTCCTGTACCTTATGCTACTGATTAAGAATTTCTTCTCTAAATTAACTCAATTGGCATCAGGGGATACATAAACAGGAATAGCATTAGACTTTGGCTTATAAATGCACTCAGAAGTAAGGATGATTAGAACTATCCTGCTGTGAATTTTATCAATAACAGGAATATTGGCAAAAGGTAGATTTATCATGTAATAGGCCTAATGGGACCCAAACTTTGGTTGCACTTAGATGTTGCCAAGTATCCTGACTTGAGCCGAGGTTTTGGTCATAAGCCCAGCTCTCAGCATTCTTATCTCAGGCCCAATGACTGAGGCTTGAATGCAAATAATAATCATAATAATAACAACAATGAGAATGACAACTAACATGCATTGAACACTTACTATGCTTTAGGCACTGTGCTAAGAATTTTACCTATGTCACTTCATTTAACCATCATAAAAATTCTATTATGTAAGTACTATTATTATTCATGTTTTATAAATGAGGAAACAGATTCAGAGATGAACGATAATTGTAATTGTACCAGATAGAATCCATCCCAGCAGGGAACAGATGGCACCTTCAAAAGGCACAAATAAAGAGAGTCTAATGAAGAGCCTATTTACAAAGTTGTGGGCAAGATTAAGGGAAACTAGGTGATGGTGATAAGTTAACACCATCAGGAAGTCCTTACTTCCCCAAGCTGAAACATTGCAAGACCAGCCAACAGCAGCTGAAGCCTTTGGTACAAGGACACAGCCACTGCCAAACTGTGGCCTGGCAGGAGAATAAGAGGCTAGGAGAATAAATAGCCTGACCTCTGTCCTCCCTCTCTTGGATCTCCTGAAGCATCTTCCATTGGCTGACCCCAGCTATAAATCAGAGGGCAGGAGAACTTGGCAATGCAGTCCCTAGAGGGCAGCCTCCAGTGATGATGATTAGAAATATCCTGATACATCCAAGCTACAGAGCAGGATGGAGAAGAGTGGAGAATAGATTTGGAGGAGCAATGAAGTCTAAGCAGCACAGTAACTTGCTCAGGGCATAAACTGCACTTTGGTGAGTAAAAGCAAACTGCACATCTGGGAAGGACTCGCACATTCAACCACTAACCTGTCTACTGAGAAGGATTGCAAGGGATGATGTTTCTCTCTCCTACCCTTCTTGAAACTCACCATGGCCTCCCTGCTCCTCCTGAGCTAATCTTTTCAGAGAGCTCCTCTGATGCAAACAGAGAGGGTTTCTACAGAAATGAAGGCGCACACAGCCTTACCCCACTAGAATGTACTCTCCCTTATCATGGAGATTTTAATTAGCTTGTTCACTGCTATCTCCCTATAAAGTCAGTCTCTGGGCTACAAGAACTGTCTTTTGGATCAAGAGATACTGAGCTACCCATGTTCAAAATGAAACCTCCTGGAAACAGAAATCAAGGAAATTCTGACCTGCTTATCTTTCTTGTTTCCACTCCCTCATTTCTTTGATCTTTATAGTGGTGAAATGGTTCTAGTCTTTAATTAACTGTTGAGTGTTTTTTAGAGTGGGAATCTATGGAGTGTGATGTGTCGTGTTTTGTGCTAAGAGCTTTATGTATACTATCTTACTTGATCCTTATCACACACACCTCTGAGATCAGCACTATTATTAAATATTACCCCAGTTTTACTAGTAAATAAACTAAGACTCAGATGCAAGTATATCTGAATCCAAATGCCAAACTTGAAACAACTTACCCCATGCTGCCTTCCTGATTCTGGTTCTCAGTATCACTGCTTGAAAGTAACAACTCAGCTGGCGAGGCCCCACCCCTGATGGTACTAGGCCCCATGCCCACCTCTGCTGACTCATCAACCACCACTCTTGTCTATTGCAGATCACAACTTAGCTTGAGCTCTGCTGGGGTGAGCCAAGACATTGTCAGCCCAGTGACCCTGCCAAGCCTTAGTATCTTCTTTATTATGCCTCCTATTTAAGGCACCTGAAACCCAAACAGCTATTGTCTATCTCATCAAGCTATCAGTGCCTTGCTCCATCACCCACTCTCTTGATGAGTGCTGGAATGTTTGCTCCATGGTGCAAACATCCCAAGGCAGCAATATGCTGTTCAGCTCCATTACTGTTGGGAACGTAAGAAACTAATGCTCATCCCCGACTTTTCCTGTCTCTCTGGGTCCACCACAGCTTTCACACTGAGGCCACATAGCCCACAAACTGTTCCCAGATGATGACTGAGCACTTAGGGGCACTTGGGCAGGCCCAGTCTGGCAAGATGTGGGGGTTCTCCTATGGGTGATGTTGGCTTGAGGACTCCTCATTAGCCTGGGCAAGACTTTCTTGCAGTCGCAATGCTGTCCAAGAGTCCTCTTTTCCAATCTACCTTCCTTCTCTCTCACATTCCATAGATATCAGGTCTGAATTGTGGTCAGAAGTCTTTCAACCACTTCTCTAGCATCCTATCCCAATAAATCTCTTATAAGGACAGTTCCATATTGGCATCTGCTTCTTAACAGGCATGAACTCATGCAAGAGGTCTGAGAAAACAGGTGGTAAGATGAGGACATGAGATTAGTTTACTCTTCACCTCAAGACACATAGGACACCATCCTGAATGGTAGGTGGGGCGTATAGTCCCTGACACAAGTTGGCAGCCCAATTACTAAAGATTTCACCAGTTGTTACCTGGGAAATGTCTGAGTGGAAGTAAACATCATTGTAGATGAAATAATTCAAGCATTTGAAAGACATGGGGTAACAATAACTACAAAATAGTGGAGGTGGCTAGTTATTTCTAAGTTGTTCTGATGCCCTACAAAGGGATAAAGACAACTGTGAGCCATTAACAAGCTGTTAAAAGCTATGTATGACAGTCTGAACACCAGTTTGGTAGCTTACAATGAGACCCTTATCTCCTGAAGTCGATGAGCAGACGTAGTTGAGCAACAGACTGAAGGTCCAACAGTTGAGTCTCTGAGCTCCAGAGATTCTTGAATGTTCACCCAAGGGAAGTCTGTTATGGCAAGGACCCTGGTTGGGAAAACCTGAGACCCTGAAATACAGGATGGGACACCTGGATGGATGGCCCTGAAGATGTTGGTTCCACAGAGTTCCCTGGGACTACTGGAACTAAGTGTCTTCTCATTTCAGGGAAGCGTAAAGGAGAACTTCTTCACTTCTGAGAAGAACATCTCTGTCTTGTTAGAAGTATGGAGCCGTTTCTTTTGCTGCATGGCTGTTCTCATGTGTGTACAAGAGTACCTACGGAAGCTGAACAGTTTCCTTTGATGGCCTTGCCACCCTTGCCTGGGCCCAGTGACCACCTTGCTGCAATCTTCCTATTGTCAACACTGGTGTACCCCAGGACTTGCAATGACAGTGGCACCCCGACTCCTCCACACCCACCAACCTGAGATCACCGACACTCCAAAGGGTTGTTTCCTGCTGCCTGACAATGGCAGACCCACTCTGCCCCCACCACACCCCCAATAAAACCTGCAAACATTTCAGCCAACCAGCTGCAACCACACCTACTCCAATGAAGTCTGAACCCTGGCCTTGAGGGGAACCTTCCTCCCAAGCTGTTCCTTCTTTGAGCATGTTTCCTCATCCCTAAGACTCACTTTAGGGTCATTTTTACATCTTTATAATTACTCCTCACTCTTTATATTTAAAACCCCTTGTTCAGATTACATTGTAGTTTCTGTTTCCTGATTGGACCCAGGTTGGTAAAATGTCCTTGATCAAAGGATCCAGAACATAAGATTAAATAAGCAAAATTTATTGGCTTGAGGGCACTTTGTCAGTGTATTGTATTTACTACCTTGTCAAGGACCCAGGTTATGCAACAAATGCACAGTTAGAATAGCTCTTAGATGCTTGAAGAAAGCTATGGCAAATGGTAAGAAAAGTGGAAATGCCTGGGTTGCCCTGGCTGACGGTAGAGGAAGACATGAAGAGGCTGAGGGAAGTGGATTTGCTGGTCATGCTGCATTATGAGGCCAGAAGATTATGTTCTATATAAATTCTAGAGAACAAGTCATTCACTAAGGCTGTTAAGAGTGCGTTGATGAGAGGTGCACGAGCATCTCTAAGAAGTACATGGTAGCCCTCCTTTGCAAGGGGAAGCAACCGTGGAACTAAATGCATTAATATCCATGGAGATAATGGGGTAAAAATGTAGTAGAGGGTAGGTGGAGGTACTTACTCACCAAAAGCCAGGATACTGCAATCACCATGATCACTTGCAAAGTTGGAGAAGTAGCCAAGAGTTTTGACCCACAGGAAACTGTGGAGATGGCTAACAGAACATGGGATCCCCAAAGCCAAAATAGACCAATAGCCAACAAAGGTGCTTCTTAAACCTCTTCGACCAGGAAAAAAGGCAAAAATGAAAGAGCAAGAGGCTAAAGACAGTCACCCCATAAAAATTAGCATTTCATGCTCAGTTTCCAAAGTTGTCCTAGTTTTCAAATCCAAAACCCCTTAACTTGAGGGGGTCCCTAGAAGGAATAATATTGTAACACTGCAATAAATATATACTGTATTGACCTCTCCAGTCCTACCCCAGAGGGACCTCTGGCCATACACTTGGGTGACTGGGTACACTGGAAAAAGGAGAATACCAACATATGTCAAGGACTATTGGACACAGGTCTGAGTTGACATCGATTCCCAGAGACCCAGAGCATCATCACAGTCCTTCTGTTAGAGTGGGGGCTTACAGATGCCAGGTAATAAATGGAGTTCCGGTTAAGGTCTGGCTTAAAAGGACCACAGACCCAGTGGTCATTTCCTCAGTTCTCCAGTTCATAACTGGAATACAAACTAGGCAGTTGGATTTATCCCCACATTGAGTCCTCAGCCTATGGAGTAAGAGCTAGCATAGTAGAGACAACCAAATGGAAACTTCTTAAACTGCTCTTGGCTCACGGATCAAAATAGTAAATAAAACACAGTATCATAAGCCATGAGGGAAGAAGTTATTGCCACCACAAGAAACATGCAGGGATGGTGATCCCAATTACATTTCTGTTTAATTCAGCTGTCTTCTCCTTGAAGAAACCAGGGATTTCTTTGCAAGCTTAAAGCTTTTTTATCCAGAAACAGAACAGAGCATTATTTTGTTGTCATAATTACTACATACTCAAATTTCATCACTTTGACCCCTGATTAATTACTCAATTATGAATCCTTACAAATCATACCAAATTAGAACTATTTTGGTTTTTGGTTTTTCTGGTTCTGGGTGTTTTTTGTTTTTTTGTTTTTGCTTTTTGCTTTTCATATTTTTTTAAGAATTCTTGAGAAAGAACAACATGGCTATCATTTTAGACAAGGAAATCACAACATGGCTATGATTCGGACACATTATACTCACCTTGATTATATTTCATCAACAATAAAATTCATGACATTCTCAAAAATTGCTGCCTGGTGCCTCACTTCTCCAACTTCCTCTGCATGGACTTCTCCCCACCCCCTATATTTTGCAAGACACATTACAGCTTCCATTTTAAGACCCAGCACAAAAGTCACCTTTTCCAAGAAACCTCCTGACACTCCATTCATACACCAGGCTGGTTTAGTTGTCCTTTCTTGGTGCTCTAGTAATGTCTTCTGCAGTTTTAAAATTGCCAGTAACATCTCATCTTATTTTATAATTGTCCTTTGATATCTCTGTCTCCCCCTTATACTGGGAGCTCCTTGAGGGCAGGGACTGTATCGCCTTCTTCTTTGAACCTCAGTAGTTTAGTATAGTGCCTGGCACATGGTTGTCAGTTCATAAATACTTGGTAAATGAAGGAATAAATGATAAAAATATGTTATTCTGATGTTTGCATTGTGTACCAGGTCCTCAGAATGCAGCACTTTATGAGTGATTTCTTCCAGAGAACATTAGACTGTTTCATGACTGTGTATGTAGGCAATTTTCCAATTTAATCTTTTGAACTAGAACAACACCCTGCTCCAGACCACCCAGCAAGGACCAGTCTCTGTGGTCATCTCTCTGCACCCAGACTGAAACACTGGCCTTCAGTTTACTCCAGGTGGAATTTTTGGCACACATCATCTCCACAGATGTGTCCACGGAAGGTTGAAAGAGTTACCAAATCAGTAAAATTATTAACTGACTTGTAGGATACAGGGGGTTCAGGTACTACAGGAGCCCCACACTTACCTAGGTCCTTTTAAATGATGCATCTCTTCACTCTCAGCTTAAAGCATCACTTTACTAGCCTCCACAGAATCATGTTTGTCATGTGCCCACAGAGAAGAAAGCTCTAACATGGTAGTATGGTCAGTCATAGCTTGACCTGACCACAAACTATCTTAGGTCATATCTTGTATTACTTCTCAAGCACACAAGCCTGATTTCACCATGGAGAAGAAGAAGCTGCTCCATTGAAAACTACAACCAGGATCTGAGTACACCGTGTACAGAAAGCCACCAAGCATCATAGCACAATTACCATAAATGGTTAAATCCCCAATGGCAATTACAGCAACAACAAAAATAAATAAATGGGGTTTGATTAAACTAAAAAACATCTGCATAGCTAAGAAAATAATCAACAGAGCAAATAGACAACCTACAGAATGGGAGACAATATTAACCAACTATATATCCAATAAAGGGCTAATATCCAGAGTCTACAAAGAACTCAAGCAAATCAGCAAGAAAAAAAAAATAAACAACTGCATTAAAAAGTGGGCAGAAGACATGAACAGAACCTTTTCAAATGAAGACAGACAAATGGCCAACAAACATATGTAAAAATGCTCAACATCACTAATCATCAAGGAAATGCAAACTAAAACCACAGTGAGATAGCATCTTGCCCCTGTTAAAATGGCTTTTATTAAAAAGTCCAATAGATGCTGGTGTGGATACGGAAAAAAAGGAACACTATTACACTGTTAATGGAACTGCAAATTAGTAAACCTCTATGGAAAACAGTATGGAGATTCCTCAAAGAACTAAAAGTAGACCTACCATTTGATCCAACAATCCCACTACTGGGTATCCACCCAAAGGAAAAGAAGTTGTTTTATCAAAAGGACACCTGCACTCAAATGTTTATTGAAGCACAATTCACAATTGCAAAGCTGTGAAATCAACTCAGGTGCCCATCAATTCATGAATGGATTAACAAAATGTGGTATTTGTATACCTTGGAGTACTACTCAGACATTAAAAAGGCTGAATTAATGCCTTTTGTAACAATTTGGATGGAACTAGAGACCATTATTCTAAGTGAAGTAACTCAAGAATGGAAAAACAAACATCACATGTACTGGCTATTAAATTGGAATTATCCCAAGAGCACACACATGCACAGAAGGAAGTAAAACTCAGTGGAAATCAAGCATGGGTCAGGGGTAAGAGGGGAGGGGCAAAAACCTATTAACGGGTACAATGAACACTATTTGGGTGATGGGCACTCTTATAGCCATGACTCAAGCATTACAAAAGTGACTCATGTAACCAAAAACATCTGTACCCCCTTAATACTTTGAAATAAAAAGTATAAAAATATAAAAAAGAAACTTCCCAAGCCATGGAAATACATCACTGTTTTTACATTGCTGATTAAATCAATATAACACAAAAACACAAATTTCTCCCTTTTCTCTCTCCTTCACAAGGGACAGTCAACACTGAACCCCTGAGAAAGCTCAATTTTGTTATTCCTTTATCCTAAAAATTCTACTGGTGTACTTGAGAATTTCAGCTTGAGCTTCTTAAGAGCCACAGGCGGTTTTATGTCTGTACTGTACAACAAAACATAGAAGGATCCTGATGTCACATTTTCTTCCAGTTTGCCAACTGTTGAAAATAAGAGCAGAGGCTTGAAAGAGTGGACAGAGGAACTTTACAGGCTGTAGAGTTTTGGTATTTCACAGAAATATTGAAAGTCCTGTTACACTTTTCTTTAAAAATAAAGCACTTTCCACTTCACTTAAAATAAACAAAATGATTAAATTAATGGTATTTGAAAACTTTTGTAAGGCTTTCACGACATTATATAAAAGTAATAAAATATTATTTCCAAAGAAAAAACAAAAAATAAATGATTAAAAGTTCAAACATCTTTACACAGCAGCTAATATGTCAGTTACTCTTTTATACCTGTTTCTACTACCTGATTTATTTTTCCCAGAGTCAAAGTATAAAAATATAAGATGCAATAAATCCAGATATATGCCTTGACCAGAGCAGAAAGGATCCAACTATATATTAGGACCAAACAATTTCACCCAGCTAGATATTTCATTATTGTTCAGGGGTGTGAGGGAAGGAATGGGAATATTATCAGTTTTTGAAATATGCCAACCTGGATTCTTATACAGCCTCCACCATTTAACAGAAGTGTGACTTTGGACAAATTATTTCATTTTACTGATGCTCAATTTCATTGCCTGTAAAATGGGGCAATCTGTGTAACTGCAGAAGTTCAGCTCCTTCCATTATAATGCTTCTCATTATAAGACATGCTCTTTGCCCTTGAATGTATGGGTCCAAAAAGGGATAAAAGATAGAAAAATGAATAAGTAAACTATAATCTAAACACTTTCCAGTTACTCATGGGGTATTGGTCTAGGTTTCCAGGAAAACACTGCAGGTGTAAGAATTAGAAACAATGCATGCCACTGTCTACCCCAATGCCTCATACGGAATAGATACTATGGAACAACAATATCACTAGCACTTAAATTCAACTGGATCAGAGCTACCCATTTAGTCATCCTTCTGACCCCAGATGAGTGTTCATATCAGTAAGCTTGTCCATGTAATGTGCTTTTTTATATACAAATAAAGCCCATCAAGCTGATTCCATGTGCCCTTGCCATAATATTCCACCCTCCAGATCTTTCTGCATAGTTGATCCCAAATTGAATCTTAACTCTAGTACTTACTAGCTATGTGATCTCAGCTTCTCATCTATAGAATTGGGTTTATAGGACATACCTCACAGGGTCAGTGTGAGGTTCAAATGTGATAGCATAGTCATTTAAAAACATCTACCAATAATTATTAAGCTTTCATTTGTGACCTTGGCACTATGGATTCAGTTATGAATAGGAAACAGTAACTGTTTATAGCAAAGTGACTGCCACAATATACTGCTGTATTTGGTAGACTTAGAAATCTGATAGTCAGAAGAACAGTCAACTGTATGCACTCACAAGAGAGATATGTGGCCTTGCCATCTCCTGAACTCCTTGTCTGCAACAGGATTCTGTGCCTATGGTCCCTGTGACCTTTATTACTCAATTATATGGGCATGGGAACACTCAAAGATTATTGCAAAGCATTTTATAATAGTCCTAGAGGACTCCAAGGATAATTTGTACCAAACCACATTAAAAAGCTCCCATTGATATATAATTTTGCTGCTGCCAATGTATACAACATTTCTTTCAACTTATTAAAAGGAATAGTATTTATTTCTAAAAATATTTCCAAGTGAGATGATACTACTTATTACCTATGCATAGTTTTGTATGATGCTAACATCAACTGCATTTTATAGTATTTCTTCTAGCTGAGCTTCTGCTTTTCTCATTCCTCCACAGAGTAAGTTATCAGGTCTAATTTTGAAATATGAAAGCTATTATCCAAAATGCCCCAATTTTTCCAGGTGCACTTTTATGGAAGTGCAGAACTATTTCTCAGAAGCATAAAACAGTCGATGAAAAATGCTTTAAAGTGCCAACAAGTTAAAAGTCATATGAGTTGAGCAGGGTCAAGCTCAGGGGAGCAGAACCTTGGGGTCCGTTTGCCCCAGTCCCACATTCATGTTGGGCCTCATATCAGACGTTTAACAGTTTACGGTAAAAAGGGAATTATAATAAATTTTACTTTGAGGGTTAAAAGTATTATTTTTCATTGTAAATATCTAAAATATACTACAGTCATTTTAACTCCATTTGGTGTTTATTTATTGTTTAATATACTGCAAGTCTCAAAAATAGCCCAGGCTCTTTCCAACTTAGAGAAGACCTGGAGGAGAAGAAAGATCTGCAGACACCCTTTATATTGTAATACATTTGATCTGTCAAAGCTTCACATTGGAACATTGGTGATCAAATAACTCCTCTAGTGATCAAACTTTAGAAAAACTGAAGGTCATGAGACTGACCTATAGTGAAACCCAAAATTAATAGTTTACTATTAGAAGTACAGTGTGTAGTTTATGCACAGTGATCAGTGTATTTATACTAAGGACAGGAAAGCCTACTTAGGGAATATCAGCATGAATAGAAGCAGCTTATTGATTTCATATCTTTTATTTCTTCAATAAGCATTTATTGAACACCTAAAATGTTCTAGGCCAGGTGTTATTCAGGAAAAATAAAATAAAACAATTGCTTCAATTTATGGAGCACTTACACTCCGCCAAACATTTTGCAAATATGGTCTTCTCATCTCATTTAATTCTTAGATAAACCCAAAAAGTTACAAGGCTCATTTTAACAAATGAGAAAATTAAGGCTGAAGAAGATATAAAGTAACTTGTACAATTATATAGGAATCAAATCCAGATCTGTTTTTCTGCAAAACTCCAGTTTTTTCCTTCATGTCATACTTTAATTTAATACAAGGGTCAGCAAACTATAGTGTATGTTCAAAATCCGGCTTGTAAGCCCACTTTTGTAAACAAAGTTTCATTAGAATACAGTCATACTCATTTGTTTTTGTATTGTCTGTGACTGCTAGTTGTCAGTCATGTAGAATGTCTCCAAAGAGGCTGTTTGGGACAACTGCATCTCAGAACAGTTCTCACCCATCAAAGGGAAGCTGAGAAAATCAGTGGTATTAAAAGACAAAATTAAAACAGCAGCAACTGGGACTTCATAACTGAGAAATGGCATGAGCCATCACTTGGCTGCTCACGCTGGGCAGCAAGGCAACACCTGAGACCCAGGGGATAGAAAATGTCAAGCATATTGGTACTGGTGCATAAACTGGTCTAATACAGTCTACACCTTACAACTGTCAGACTTACTCTCACTCTTCTACAATAACCAGATCTCATGTGAGAACAAGATGTCCTCACTTCTTCCCTGAGGGGACAGGTTGCAAGTGACATCCTTAACAAAAATGGCCAGTTGCAGTCTCCTAAAGAGACTTCAGCAAGATTATCAATCTAAGCTATGACTCCTGATGCTGCAGTTTCTCTTGGAGACACAGCTAATAGTTATCATCTCCCTACCCTACCTCATTCTAGACTTCCCTCACTCTTAGCCAGCATTGTGCTACTCGGTGAAATTAGACAGATTCTCATTCTCAAGGGGTCAAATCCCTCAATTGTCTTGCCATGGTTGATGGAATTGCCCACTCACACTTCTCCCTGACCACAGAAGCACCAAGAGACAACCCAGTGACTCCCTTGGCTATCAGACAAAATTATTCCATGCCCTGAATTTTGTGGTCACAACCCAGGGTTCTCATGGTAATCAGAGTTAACTATCTCAGCCTTTGCTTGTCCATTGTTATGCTTAATACAAAATGACCATGAGATAATCACAGCTTCCAGGTCAGTAGATCTTTTTCTCCTGGAGAAAATGCAGCACCACCTATGATCCATCAGAGCTTAAAGATGCAGGACAGGGAAGCCAAAATTCCATAAATGGATCACTGGGGACCGATAACAAGTAGAACCAGTCCTACTTCCACCTTATATTTATTTGTATCATCCATGAAATATCCAATATTGGATCATTTATATAAGTTGTTTATTAAGGAAGATGCCTGTGGTAGATAAAAAGAAATAGGAATAGGCAGTGAGAGAGTACAATGCAGGTCTGATACCTGTGAAAGGAGATGGGAAAGAGGTAATGCTATGGTTGATACGTAAATGAAATTGCTTTTGTTTCTTCCCCACTGCTGGGGATCAAAGGAAAGCATTCCCCAAGGTAACAACTGCATACCAAGTGTCAGAGCCTAGCTGATGCCATTGCAGCTGAGAATGAAGTTACCAATGCCTCCCACCACTACTATACACACACATGAAATTTTCAGTAGTCCTCTTTCATCAACTATGATCCATTCGGTTTTTGTAGAGGTTTGTTAGGTAAACTGAATGGAGATCAAAAGTGTTTGATAGCAATAGTAATTTCTTAAATACTTCTCAAGATGATGTATTGCTTCGCATATGCTTATCCCAGTCAGTGAGAGCAGAGTTAGTTCGGGGGTTTGCAGTTAGCCTTCTGTGTGAGGATTCTATCATCTGCTAAAGATATATTTGAAGTATTACCACAGGATGGATCTGTGAACTCAATGGACCCACAATGAGAAAAACTAAAAATCCACAAATTATCTGACTTTGATGAATCTCCACTTTACTTAGAGAACCAGCATGGTTCAGGTCACCTACTAGCAGCATCAGCTCAGCCTCCATATCTTACAGTCTTAAAAAAGTCTAGGTGTTTTCACCTCTCACAAAAATCAACTCACGCTGGATAACAGACTTAAATCTAAGGTACGAAACTATTAGAATTCTAGAGGAAAATGTTGGAAACACTCTCCTAGACATCGGCCTAGGCAAAGAGTTTATGAAGAAGTCCCCAAAGGCAATCACAGCAGCAACAAAAATAAATAAATGGGACATGATCAAACTAAAAAGCTTCTGTACAGCCAAAGAAACAGTCATGACAGTAAACAGACAACCTACAGAGTGGGAGAAAATTTTTGCATCCTACGCATCCGATAAGGGGTTGATAACTAGAATATACTTAGAACTCACGAAAATCAGCAAGAAAAAAATCAAATAACCCTATTAAAAAGTGGGCAAAGGACTTGAA